>CM067373.1:89515877-89754623 GCA_034401795.1 Chaetoderma sp. LZ-2023a | reverse complement strand
GCCCAGTCTCTGTATGATGACATGGAAACTACTTTGCTGGTGTATGGATCATATGATCACCTTGAAAGCAGTTCATATTCCGGGAGGGCTGAATCTGTTAGCAGACTCATTGAGCCGAAGGATGAGCATTCTGTCTACGGAATGGCAACTAAATCAATGTGTGGCGGATCATCGGTTCAGTCATTGGGGAAAACCCAACATGGATTTATTCACAATGAAGAAGATTGTGAAGATGACGACGTACGTTTTTCCGATTCCAGATCCAAGCGCTATCGCAATAGATGCATTAGCAAGGGTATTCTTCAGAAAATCAAGCAGGAGGAATGCCAAGTACTTCTGATCACCCCAAATTGGCCAAGCCAATCATTGTTTGCGGATCTGCTGGACCTTCTGGTCTGCAATCCGGTTCCTCTGCCTCTGATGGACAATATTATCTTCCAGGGCAAGATCCTTCACAACGATCCATCAGTGTTTCAATCAACTGCATGGAGGGCTTTTCTGAGCAAGCAGCCAATTTCATGGCCAGAGCCAGAAGGGGGTAAACCTCCAGAGCATATAATTATAAAATCAACAGATTTGCAGAATGGTGCTCAAAGAGATGTATCAATCCAATGGATGCATCTATTCAGGTAGCTGATTTTCTCTGTCACCTGTATGATGCCTATAGTCTTAAGCCTAATTCTATTGCTGGATATAAATGAGCATTAATGACTGTTATCCCTTGCTTGGCAAAGAGGGGAAGTGATGAAGTATGTGTTCTAAATACTCTTATCAAAGGTATGGGCAATCTCAGACTGAGAAATCCTCCACTGACACTGTCATGGAGTCTCTCTGGTTCTTCAAGTTTTGAGTCATAAACCTTTTGAACCACTTAGTGCTATTTCTAATAAAATTATGGACACTTAAAGCTGTATTTTTAGTTGCGGCAGCATGAGCCAGACGCAGAAGTGAAATTCATGCCTTGTCTGCTGAGCCTGACCGTTATATAGTTACAAGGTGAAGGCCTTAAGCTTTTACCGAGATATCTGGGTCAACCTATTATTTTACCTGCCTTAACCAGATATGATCCTGGTGCTAAAGCATGGTATCCTGTCCGTGCTTTAAATAAGTACAAAAGAAGAACTCAGGTTTGGCAGACGGACCCATGCTCCGTATGGTTGTCATATTCTGAACCCCATGGTACGGCGTCAAGAGACACTATTTCCAGATGGATAGTAGAATGCATTCAATTCTGTCATAAGACAGCCACTGGAAAACAAGTAGATAGAGCCAAGGCTCATAGTGTCCATGGTGTGGTAACTTCCACGGCATTATTTAATGGTGTTTCTATTGAAGACATTATGTCAGTAGCCCAGTGGCACTGTGAATCAGGTTTTACCGACCATTACCTCCATGACACATCCAACCCGCTCGCCGTCTCAGTCCTCAGAAAATAATGTATGGGTATATATTTGTAATTAGTTTTTCTCCTCTGCTATTTACAAATATCACATGTTGGTGGGGAATCCCTACTATTTCTGGTACCATTCTCTTCATCCGGTGCGGGAAAGAGATGATTTCTGCGCCCAAGACATCAGAGGTCAGTATATGTGACCATTTTGTTTTATGTCTTGGTGATGGTGTCATATTTTTTACTTAATATGGTGATGGTTAATGTCTCTTAATTGTGGTTCTTTCAGATTTTTTTGAAAATGAAGCAATTCTTCTTTTTCCACTGTCTAGTAATACTTTTCATCAACTATTAGCGAACATGCTAGTCATTTAGAGCAGCGTTCTTTCCTAACCTTCCTCAAAAAGAGGGGGAGGGGGGAGCGCATTTGCCTTTTGACCAATCTCTTCATCGGTCGATTATTGGATGGAAAATTCTATTCCTGGTTGTGTTTTCAGACACAATTTCAGATGTTTTAAATCTCTTGAAAATTCAAAGATCTAGTCTCTTCGAGGGTGTACTGGTTTTAGGACCTTGCCTTCCTCCCGCCAAATTTACTTTCAAATTCTGGCTTTTATCAAGAGTGTTAGGGAGGTAAGTATGTTCTCATGATGTGAAATAAGAAAAGCATATGATCATGTCGGTAGTCACTTACAGGACTGGTGGTATGATCAGCGACCGAAAAGAAGAAGATGACATACTTACCTCCCTAACAGGATCCCGGCCTCTCCACCCCACGGAGGCCTGGTCCTTTGGTTGTTTGAATAGGTGCATCTATGTCAGCCAATATTTAGTAACGGAAGTACCTGTATGCGCATGCGCAGTAGGTAGGGCCTGTCATGTGCATGACTGTGTACATTCCCCTGCCCATTAGGGGCACCTAACTTTTTATAATTCTGAATAATATTGAATTTAGAGCCGATATACTAGTATATTGAGAGTGTTAGGGAGGTAAGTATGTCATCTCATTCGTGAAAAAGAAATTTGATAAATTTTCTTATTCCCAAGGGCTGATGGTCTGGTTCATGAGATAACTGCTCAGTGATTATTCTCAGCCAGACAAGCAATGGAATATACATATGTTTAACCCTTTAATGGTCAAAATTTGTCCAGAAAATCAAGTTTTGCTTAGTCAGTCCAAGCCAAGAAAAACTATTTTTGAACATTTAGAACTAGAATAACTGGCTCGATTATCAAGCCAATCATTCCATTGGTAAATTTTCTAAAATGGTCTTCTCGTGACCTGCAAATGGACATTGTCCATGACCAATGTAGAGCCCGTTTTTGGCCAGCCTGACCATTAAAGGGTTAAGCATTGCATATAAAATGTGTTCTGAACTTGTTAGTGTGCAAATATTGATACACGATTATTTATCCTGTCTTATCTTCTTGCTGTACTTCCTCCCAGATCTGCGTTTGACTGGGTGAATCCTGGACAATATGGTCTTGTTGTCGTGACATCATCTGAGGGCCGTAATTTGCCATACGGTCGTCTTGAAGATGTCCTTAGCACGGATGCTTCAGCTTTAAACTGCCACACGAATGATGACAAGTAAGTTATAGAACATTTCCACCTGACAGATCTGGAGGCGTATTCAGAACATGTGCATACATGTATCTTAATTTACAGCTCAAACATTACTTAACATGTTTCCAATACTGATGACAATGTACTGTTGAATATTTTGAACATAATTGGATTAGAAGACATTGCTGCCTAAGGCAGCTCAATATCTACAAATCTCATGGCCCTTTCCACTTTTAGCTATTCACTGCCCATCTGAATCGAAGCTCCAACCACACAATGTCTGTGTTGTGATCGATCGATCTCTGAACTCCCTGAATATCAGTTTCCAGAAAACTATACATGTAAGCTGTTGAATATTTTGAACCTAATTTGACTTGGTGCTGTTGCTGCCTATGGTAGTCAAATTAGGTTCAAAATATTGAACAAAACACTTCTTACAGCATGCTGAAATTTGTTATTTTAGAGCGCCTGTCATCAAGTAGAGAACAAACCAATCAGAACACTGTATTTGACACCTGTGTCATACTTACACATATTTCTATGCTTAAGTAACCTTCGTGAATGCAACCCCATATGCATCAAACTCTGTATGATATAAGAAATACTATTCTGAATAGATTAAGATAAGCTGTCAAAATTTTTTTTAATTAACCATTAATTAGCCGTTCATTTACAATTTAATTTTTCTTGTTTGTTTAGGAATGCCTGGTTTGCTATCGACTTGGGTGTCTGGATTTTGCCCTGTTCTTACAGTTTAAGGCATGCTCGAGGATATGGCAGGTAATTGTATATTTAATTTATAGTTATCATTAACCATTTCATGATGAAGCCCACCAAAATTGACCTCTCCAGAGAGTCTGAGACACACATGTTTTGTCATTGATTGATACTAATAATAATATAACATTTATTTAGTACTAATAGACTAAGGCTTAGTATATTTTCCCATTCAAATCTCATATTTTCATAATCACTGTGCCTTGATGATTGTTAAAATATGAAATTCAAACATAACAGTCCAGCTGTCACTCGAGTATCCTACGTCATTATCAAATACATCACATGTTAAATGATGTCCCAATCAAAGTGACATAGCTCTGCCAGGAAAAGTGAAATGTCTGTCACTACAGTATGCGAATTGTATGTCTTTGATGAATTTAGAATTTTAAAAACATTATTGAATATTTTGAAACTAATTTGACTGAAAGTTTCAAAATATTCAATAGTTTACTTATATAATTACTTTGAAATTTGGAATCTGGTAATTCAGGTTTCAAATTGAATCCAATACGGATACAAATTTAAAGGTTAGCTAGAAATGGGTGCGGCATAGCTAGAAATTGATCGCTCTGTTGACAGGATAAGCATTCACTTTTTATCAAGCAGAATTAATATCTATGTTTGTTCTAGTTTGAGTTATATCTCTGGTTTGTAGGTCAGCTTTGAGGAACTGGCTGTTTCAAGTGTCCAAGGATGGTCAGAACTGGACAACACTGTATAGCCATACAGATGACTGTTCATTAAATGAACCAGGGTAAGTGCACTCAGTTACTAGTTACTTTTGTCGACCCCTACATGAAGCACACATTGTTTTGACATAGCGATTCAAATGGTGTGTGAAATGTGATCCCGCTGGTAAAGCAAAATAAAGGGCTTCGGCATGAAGGCTTCTGCCTTCGTTTTTTACCTGCCAGTGTGTATCACAACCATATCCTTGTAGAAAAAGTCTGCTTTTGTAAGCCAATAGATAATGGTTCACCAAGACAACTAGTCAAATGACCACCAATCTTGTGGCCCCCCCCCCAAAATGACCAATTTCGTTGATAAATCTGCATTCAGTGACCACCTATTTTTTTCTGAATTCTTTCATCCTCCATAAAGTGACTGACTGATATATGCTTGACTATAAATCATAATCATCAACACGTTTCTTTCATATGTCTTTGATTTAGCAGTTTTTGATAAATACTCTTAGACTTTGAATTGATATTTTGATCACACCAAACCTAACCTCTGTTAGTGCATTCCCTAGCTTGAAAGCCAAAGTTATCTCATTTCATCATAAATTCCCAAAAGCATATTTTAAAAAGACATAATTGTAATATGTAGAAAATACAGTTAAAACCTATCTTACGCGAGCACCTTATTGAGCATAATGAATTAGTCTCTAATGGGTGGTGTTGTCTTAATGCAACTGACTTGCTATAGGATATGCTTTTAGGAGCAATGAAATGGTAGTTCCTTAATCCTTTAACCCTCATATCAGCCAAAAAACGGCTTCTGCAGTGGTTTTGAAAAATGTCCATTTGCAGACCATGAGAAGACTATTTTTGAAAATTTACCACTGGAATGACTGGCTCGATAAACGAGCCAGTCATTCCACTGATAAATTTTCAAAGACAGTTCTCTTGGTCTGCAAATTGACATTTTCAATGAGAAAGGGTTAAGACACGTGATGTTGCAACCACCTCTCGTAAGGAACCAGCATATTTTGTCTCCAAAAGTCAGGTGACTTCTTGAGAAGGTTTAACTGTATGATCCATAGGTATTGAGAATGAAACATTACATGTTGTTTTTTGTATTTAGATCCACAGCTTCATGGCCGATTGAATGTCCGGCTGATGAGAAGCAGGGCTGGCGTCATGTTCGCTTCAAACAGAATGGGAAGAATGCTAGTGGACAGACGCACTACTTATCACTCTCAGGATTTGAGATTTATGGCACTGTTACTGGTGTGTGTGATGATTTAGGTGAGAATGCTATTGCATTGTGTTAATCATGAATTAACCCCCCCCCCCCCCCCCTGGTGTGGTGTTGGGGTGGGGAGGCATATCTGTGAGACTGCGGGGTCAAAAGGTTTTTAATCGTCAAGCAGGCCAAAAGCGGCTTGCAGTGGTCTTGAGAAAAGACCATTTGCAGGTCAAGTGAACACTCTTTTTGAAAACTTACCACTGGAATGACTGGTTTGGTTACTGAGCCAGTCATTCCAGTGGTAGATCTTTGAAAGTAGTCTTCTCTAGGTCTGCCAATGGACATTTCTCAAAACGACTGCAGTAGTCATATTTGGGTAAAAAACTGTAAATTAATTCATACCATAGCATTAGTTAAAGGGTTATAACATATATAATATACGGTCAGTTAAAAAACTTGCAATATCAAGCTTGCTATTGCAAAAAATTGCATTTACCATTTCTGCGTGAAATCAAAGGAATTTGCCAAATATTTGATGCATTTCAGTTCATGCCCACAGAAAAGGCCTTAATTTTTCGGTCACAATTATTAATCTTGTATTTATTAAGTCCATTCAGTTAGCCATTGTGGAGTGTATGTGCATGCTTTCACATGATCTGATATCTGACCAATCATCATATGCTGTACAAAAATATGGTCCTAGGTCACTGTACAGGATAAGTGAGTAATATATAACCTTTAGAGAACTATCCTTTAGTTTTATATTCTCTGTGAATTAATATCTAATGTAAGTGCATGATTTCTCTAATAGGCAAAGCAGCGCGGGAAGCGGAGGCACATTTACGAAGACAGCGTCGATTACTGCGCACACATGTTTTACGTCAGATGGTACCAGGAGCTCGCGTGATTCGTGGTATTGACTGGAAATGGAAGGATCAGGATGGCAGTCCATCGGGAGAAGGCACTGTTACAAGTGACTTACATAATGGTGAGAGTACGAATTACACATTCACATTATATATAATAGACAATAATGAGGAAATATTTTTTATTAAATTGTTTTTTGAAACTTTTATGTGTATTTGTATATAGTGTGCCATTCTATTAGTATGTCCAAATTAATTACTTGACTTTACGATACAAAATATAAGCACAAATATTAAATCTTCAAAGAAATGTATATTCATGTGAACAGGCGCATGCATGCATACCTTTTTGCAGATTAAGCAGTTAATGGTCAAGCTGACCAAAACTGACCTTTACGGTGGTCTTGAGAAATATTTACTTCAAGACCAGGATAAGGTCATATTTTAAATCTTACCACTGAAATGACTGGTCTGTAAATGGACGTTCACTAAGCAGAAATTTTAATTTTCATGACAAATCTTGACCAGTAAACAGTTGAGTGTAAGCTGTTAATGAATGTGTCTCTTCACAGGTTGGATTGATGTGTCCTGGGACTCTGGTAGCTCTAACTCATACAGAATGGGTGCTGAGGGAAAGTATGATCTAGCTCTAGCCCCATCACATGATCCAGAGAAATTGAAAGCTCTTGCCAGAGAAAAAGCCGAATCAGCCGCATTAGGTATAAGCAAGGGCCGCAGTCAGATGGTGCCACCCTCGGATAAGATCAAGGTACAACATTCTTGAGTATTAAATCAATTTAAAAGTATAAAATCTTGTTTGTGCGTGTCTGTGTCATTCCACGTGTGCATCCAGATTATTCCCAACAGCAAATGTTCACGGTGCCCCTGTAGATTCACATGTCATCAGATTTGCAACGTGGTTATCCTGTGACAAGACCTCACTTGGGATTGTGGTCCAGCTAAATTTGTCTTTATTTGCCACAGTTATCTTCCCTGAAAACTTGACATTCATTTTAAGAATCTTTTTTCCACTATAATTAGAGTTAGAACCCTTTCATAGATTCACTTTTAAGTTCAGTCTGACCAGCAAAATAACGCCCTTGGGATTGTATTTCAATGGAATTTGGCCATCTTACCAGATCTATGTCACCTGGAAAAAGTTACGATTTATTAAAAATATGATTGCTTGATAACTAAGACACCAGTGAGTCGTTGCTCATGCCAAGATGATGATATATGTAGCACTATACATTACACAAGTTGTCATTATGGATAGCCAACCTCATTTACTGATCACGCTATTTTATTATGCATTTCCTATACATTATTGTGTTTTTGCAGATTGGTGTATTGACAAATCGAAAGAGCAGCTCAACTCCAAGTCTGAGTGATGTCTCAGACTCAAAAATATCTGTGGCAAGCACAGAACAGGCAGCTTCTGCTGAAAATCTTGCATCAACCGTCAAATCTGTAAGTATGCAGTGTATTGTGTATTAGTTCTGTGTACATTTTTACCTAACCAGGGAAATTCTGCCTCAACAAAAATCTTTTAGTACTGGTTCATCTAGATAATCAGTTAGATTGCGAAGAATTCTCAAAGCGATTAGCCACGTAAACTTTTTTAGTCAAATTGTAACAATTTTAGCCATTTAACTATTTTGCGCTTCTGTGATGAATATCAGCCAACTAACCCTACACGCATATGATCCTCAGTTGTAAATCCACATTGTTTCAGAATTGTAAATAAACACAATGGCCATTTTAACCCTTTAATGGTCATACCGTCCAAAACCGGCGTCTGCTATGATCTTGTGGATCATGTCCATTTACAGGTCAACAGAATACAATTTTTGAAAATTTACTACTAGAATGACTGGGTCGATAACCGAACCAGTCATTCCAGTGATAAATTTTCAAAAAGTCTATTCTCCTGGCCTTTAAATTGGCATTCAACAAGAAAATATTAATTTTGTTTTACCAAATTTGAAAGTCTTCAGGTTTTTGCCTGAATTCAGGTTTTTAGAAAAACATTTCAGGCTAATCCTACTATTTCTACATGGTTAAAAGTGTATTTAAGTAAGATTTTTGCTACTTAGTCATGTATAAAATAATTTTTAAGGTTTTTGAATGTTTTCCCACTCTCATCTCTGACCATTAAAGGGTTAAACAGGTTATTTTTGTTTCATACAGAATATATTTATTTATCCAAATAGATTGAAAAAAAAAAAAATGATGCAATCCTTGTTTGAATGTTGTTCATTGTGATGCCATGCATAGTTTCATGATCTAATGGTTGCATTTTGCAATGGTGCATAATGTCGCTTAGAGATGAGGGGACCCAATAATGGGTGCATGTTGTATATCAGTGGCTATATAATGTGACGATGATGTCATGTTCTTGTTGTACGCATGTAGTAGATTCAAGATGGTGGCCTACATTATACCCCTGAGGATAAGTTTTAATGGAGGAATCCAGCTATAGCTATGCCCCACCAATCTCTAGCTTAACTCCACCCGCGCTTTGGCCATGTTTGGATCGATCCCTGCACTCTCTGAGTCTCTACTTCCTGAAAACTGTAGGTAAGCTGCTGAATATTTTGAAACTAATTTAACTGGGAGCTGTTCCTGCCTATGGCACCTACACCATGCAGTCAAATTATTTTCAAAATATTCAACAGCATGTTTATTAAAGAGTAAAGCCATACAATTCGTACAACCTGATGGACTGTTAGGCTGTTAAGACGGACTAAATTGAGTCATTCATGACGTAATTGATTATGATATTGGCCTATGCGTCATGTAGTTGATTACGACGTCAACATTTTGACTGAGAAATTGGATTCATCAATTTTCCTAAACATCCGAAGATATTCTAATTGCTTAATCAATATATCACTCGTCTTCAGGATTTTGTTTGTTTGATGATTAAACATTTAATGGCATGGCCAGATAAAAACAGCTTCTGCAGTGTCCATTTACAGACCAACAGAAAGCTATTCTTTTCAAGACGTAAACTGCAAATGCCATCCAACATCATTGTGTCCGAGAATTATCCTGAAGGCTCGAGATGCTCAGACCTCTAGTTGAAAATTTACAACTTGAATGATGTCATCGAGCCAGTCATTCCAGTTGTAAATGTTCAAAATATAACCCTCTTGGCCTAGAAATGGGCATTCATTGAGCAAATAGTTAGATTTTCTTGATAAATCTTGCCCATTTAAGTATTAATAGCATATAATAATGTCATTAATTACACACTCACACCTGAAACTCTGATGTATTGCTCCTTCTAGGTTGCAGAGAGTGTGGCTGAAAGCGTTGTGCAATTAGCTAGTTCTGAGGCAATGGTCATGGTGACATTGGATGCCGCTGATGTACCGTTACCAGAGCCAGTTGTTTTAGTGCATCGTGGAGAAGAGGATCATCCTGATATTCTGTCTGCATGCCTATGTTTGGAGGAGGTGGATGAGGATGGATCTTGCTCAGATACTGATATGCCCAAAGGTATTTATAAGCTATTTATCTGCTCACATCCACATGTATAGTAAGTAATGGAGGAATCCCATCTGTCACGCAAGTATGTAGCATCAAAATGAATTGTGTCACCATCAAAATCACATAGCTTCGTCACAAAGTTCTTTAGCCCTTTACCGGTCAAATTTTGTCAAGAAAATCTAAATATTTGTTCACTGAATGTCCATTTGCAGGCCAAGGTAAGACTATTTTTGAAAATTTACCACTGAAATAACTGGCTCGATTATCGTGACTGGCTCAATTATCGTGACTGGCTCGATTATCGTGACTGGCTCGATTATCGAGCCAGTCATTTCAGTGGTAAATTTTCAAAAAAAGTCTTGCCCTGTAAATGGACACCCATCCAGACCACTATAGAGGTCGTTTCTGGCCGGCTTAACCCTTAAAAGGTTATGAAGTGTATCAATTGTATGTCTGATGAATTTACAATTTACTAAACATTCTGTTAAATATTTTGAAACTAATTTAACATGACGGCAACAGCCCCCAGTCAAATTAGTTTCAAAATATTCAACACCTTACGTGCAAAGTTACCGTGAAATTTGGATTTTTTGTGTAATTCGGGGTTCAAAGTATAAAAACGATTCCAACACACATTCAGATTGGGTAGTACTTAGATAGAAATGGGCGTATCTTACCGAGAAATGGTCTGTTGGCTTTTCTCCATAATGTGTTCACTAAAGCCACATTAACTGTATATTGATTATGTTTTAACCGTTTAATGGTCAAGTTATCGAAATGACCAGCCTCTGCAGTGGTGGTGATGAATGTCTATTTTCATGCCAAGGGAAAATTCTTTGAAAATTTATCATTGGAATAACTGGCTCGATTCCACAGCAAGTCATTTTAGTGGTAAATTTTTTGAATTGCATATAGTCTTCCCTTGTCTTGCAAATGGACATTCAATAGGTACAAATTCTAACTTTCTTGACCAGTCCTGAGAATTAAAGGGTTAATGACAATCTCTATATATTCTGATGCTGCACTTTAGGGAAACAAAAAACTGTGAGTCATTGGCACTGAATTTATTGTGCCTATGGTGGAATAAAATTTAAATAACACCCGATGTATAGCACAATTTGTTATTGTTATCCTAATAGGTGCTCATGGTGGCAGCAAGATGGACATTGCCAAGAACAAGGAGAATGAGATCAAGGGTGACGCCGCCCCGTCACGTAGTTCACCGTCCAACCCCATGAGTGTTAGTGTGCCAAACCTTCCCACCAGCATGGAACAAACTGCCAGCTTACTTGAGTCATTTGCAGCTGTAGCCCGTCGTAACCGTGGCAACAGTGCCCACAATATGGGTAATATGGCAAGAAGTAACAACACATCAAGTCTTGTGCGATTGGCTCTAGCAAATTCACCAAGTATGTACTGTTAAAAGTAACCTTCTTATTGAGATTCGACGATCTGCTCATTTATGTATTGAACACCAGGCAATATGATAAAACACATTTAACGTCAACAGTTTGTTGAATATCGATAGTGATATGGGGTGTTAAATGGTACCACCTTTGAATCCTGCCATATGATATGCATATACATATTGATGCTTGGAACTGTTTCTAGGCTTTAGAGTGTCAGAGTATATTCAAACCTTTTACAGTGGACCTTTCTATTTTTAGCTATACCCCGCCCATCACTAGTTAAACTCCACCCACACCCGACGTGTTGGGATGGATCGATCCCCGAATGCCCTAGCTATCAATTTCCTGAAAACTATACAGGGAAGCTGTAGAATATTTTGTAACTAATTTGACTGCCATAGGCAGCAACAGCGCTCAGTCAAATTAGTTTCAAAATATTCAACGGAATATTTATTAAATAGTAAAAGCAAACAATTTGTACAACAACGCATAGACCGTCTTCAAATATGCATTCGTGACGTACTTATCGACATCATTCATGACGTCATTCATTATGACGTCATTCTACACATCATGCAGTTCATTATGACATCATATGATGGGTGGGTACTCTGGAAAGGTGAATTGGTGACTCTGGCTCTTTTGACAAAAAGTTTGATGCTCCTTTTGACATTCTAGTCTCTCTTTGCCCATTAACGCCTAGTATTCCAGTATCTCCATTACAAGACAACAATACAGATGAGCTGTTGAATATTTTGAAACTAATTTAACTGTAGGCTGTTGCTGTCATAGGCAGCAACAGCGTCCAGTCAAAGTAGCTTCAAAATATTCAACAGAATATTCCTTGCATCAAACAGAATTTGTCATTTCTGGTCTCTAAGGTTTACAGGGTTAACATATCACTTCTCCTAATGTGATTTCCTCTGAGAGCGTGCATGTTTTGAGATATCCCCTCGTGTCTACTCCGCAATGATTGGTATTGTAAGGTAATCATTGAACATAGGTGTGATGGTATAAGTGTTATATTTGACCAGGTAACTTGTTGAGTGCTGCGCATAGCTTTCCAAATCTTACTAATACAACAGCGGCAACATCAAACACTTTAACTGCTTCTGCAATGACAGCAGCTAATGTGACTTCACTGAGTCAAGCACTGACGATGAGTTTGACATCCACGTCGAGTGAGAGTGATAATGAACTAATGGAGAGCTGTCGAGCCACTCGTTTGTTAGCGGAACTTGAAGATGACGACGATTTGCCAGAACCAGATGATGACGATGATGAGAATGAAGATGAAAATGAAGATGATGAATTCAGTGATGTAATGGTAGGGTGGAGTTAGTCACTTATGAATCCTAATATTCTGAATTAATCCTTTAAATTAAAATCTTTTGCTTAGTTAATATCCCTGTCCAAGCCAGAAGACTATTTTTCTAATTTCAGCACTAGAATAACTGTTTTGTTGTGTCAGCCATTCCAATAGTAACTTTTCAAAAATAGTCTTCTTGCTCATAGATGACAATTTCTCAAGACCACTGCAGAAACCATCTTTGGCCAGCTTGAGCATTAACCCTTTAATGACGAAACCGGTCAAAACTGGCCTCTGCAGTGGTCTTGAGGAATGTCCATGTGCAGGCCAAGAGAAGACTACTTTTTTAAAATTTAGCACTGGAATGACTGGTTCTCTTGGCCTGCAGATGGGTAATCAATAAGTAAATATTTAGATTTTTAAAACAAATTTAGCCATTAAAGGGATAAAGAGATTGTCTGTAATGTGACGCATCGTGGTCAAGCCTAAATAATTGTGAATCATCTGTTGTCCATTATTTGTCAGTCATAGTGAAATGTTTCACCATTTGTTAAGGAGTGAAAGGTAAATCTTAGATCTATTATGGATAATGAAGTGAAGTTATGCTTCTCGGTAGATATTCAAAATATTGAATAAGAGCCACAGGAAAGTACATTTGTCACACCATGTAATGAAAAATAGCTCGTTTTAAAGTGTTTAAAGATTAGGAATACGTACCAGGCTGGGGTGAATCGAGATAGAATGGCAAGATCTGCAGCGTCTTAATTTATGTGTTAGAACCTATGGGACCTGGAACAAATGACTAATACTTTCGGCAAGCCCTATGTAAAGCCTATGATGGCTCGACATATTGATCTAAATCGCGTCCGGTGTGTACCAAAAATTATAAGTGTTAAAGCATTTCAGAACTCGGCATGCAGGCCCCGGCATATCATTTTATTTTTATGTGGCTTTTGATTTAGCTGGGTTGGTTGTGATATTTGGAGATAAACTTTAAGCACTCATGTATAAACTATGTCATCTTGACCTAATTTATGGAGAATATAAAGCAATGGTTAGGTTTCCCACAATACCCAATAATAATATCAATGTGTACCTTTCGCTGATTGACAACGAACATAGTCAATTACATGTGGTATGGGGACAATCCTTATCCAATTTAACATATTTTACAGTAGTTATGGCCCTTGAAAATCATTATTAGCTCACCTGGCCTGAAAGGCCAAGTGAGCTTATGCCGTGGTGCCTGTCCGTTGTGTTGTGTCCATCATCCGGCAACTTTTCCTTTAAACGACTTCTCAAGAACCACTGGGCCGATTTCAATTATATTTGGCAGGAGGCATCCTTAGGGCATAGGGATCCAAGTTTGTTCAAACAAAGCCGATCGGCCAATTTGGCCGATGGCCATCTTGGATTTCAGCCAATTGTAGGAAACATCTTTAAATATCTTCTCCAAAATTACTGGGGGATTGATGCAAAGCTTTTGAAATATGATCTAGGGCTGAATCAAGTTTGTTCAAGGGAACTTGATTCGTCAAATGGTTCGGTGGCCATCTTGGTTGACCTAGTTTTAGCGAAAACGACAACTTCTCCTGAACCGCTGAATGGATCAGATCGAAATTTGGCAGATATGATTAGGGACGAATGGCCATTAAAGTTTGTTCAGGAGAAGTTGAACCATAAAAAAATGTGGCCACTGTGGGCCAATCAAAATATAGCGTGTTTGGTGGCCATAATGGATTTTTATATTTGATGGATTTTGAGGCCGAAAGCGGTTTTATGTGTTTGGGTATTCTGATATCAAATTTGCAATTTTCAAAAAGTTTGGATAAATGGTTTGACGGCCATTTCGGATCATTTTCCCGCCATAAGCTCCCATACTTAAGCAATGGGAAACTTAAAATGTCTTCTCGACAACTACTGGGACAATTTCAATTATATGTGGCAGGAAGCATTCTTAGAGCATAGAGATTCAAGTTTGTTCAAATGAAGCCGATTGGCCAATTGGGCTGGCAGCCAGCTTGGATTTTGGCGGAGTCTTAGAAACGTCTTTAAAAATCTCCGAATCTGATTGTGGGGTTGATGCAAAACCCATGAAATATGATCTAGGTCAAGAGCTAAACCAAGTTTGTTCAAGGGAACTTGATTGGTCAAATGGTTTGGCGGCCATCTTGGATGACCTAGTTTTCGAGAAAACGACCTCCAGAACTGCTTACGTGATCGGGCCGAAATTTGGGCGATGATGTTGATGACTAAGCACCATTAAAGTTTGTTCAAGAGAAGTTGATACATAAAGAAACATGGCCTCTGTTTCCTTGTTACAAGTCTGCTCAACTCATTAGAGTTCTACTTATTGTTAATGAACATTCTAGTTGAAATGTGTATGGTCCAGGTGAGCGATACAGGCACCTTGGGCCTCTTGTTTTAAGTTATGGATAAGATTTCCCAAATGTCTTAACAAATGCAGAAATGGACCTTTCCAGTCCTAGCTATGCCCCAGCCATCTGTAGCTAAGCTCCACCCACTGATTTGTAGAAAACTATACAGGTGAGCTGTTGAATATTTTGAACCTAATTTGCCTGGTTGCTTTTGCTGCCTATGCATGTTTATTAAATAATAAGGCCATACAGGTCGTATAACAACACTTAGCCGGTCACCAATTATGCATTCATGATTTACTTATCGATGTCATATGATGGACAGATAAACTGCAAAGGTCCATTGACGGTATATGCATTGGTTAATTATCATTATTTAGATGATATTCATTTGATTCCTCTGCTCATAATAGGAGGAGGACTTTGATGCCCGTGGTAGCAGTCGGAGAACATGGGATGATGAATTTGTGCTAAAGAGGCAATTTTCTGCTCTCATACCTGCATTTGATCCACGACCTGGCAGAACTAATGTGAATCAGACCCAGGACTTTGACATGCCTTCTCCAGGTAAGATTTATGTAATTGGAATACAAATATATTGGTATATAGTTCTGTGAGTGTCTGTCCATGTGCTTACACAGGATTAATGTATGCGTGAACACCAAACTTTGAACACACATTTTATACAGTGTATAGAACAACTGATTTTAATCACATTCAGTTAACCATTTCACTGACAAATCCCTGAAAAAGTATATTCTTTATGATATAAATTTATTCTGTTGAATATTTTGAAATTAATTTGATGAAGCTGTCCTAAGGCAGTAACTAGACATCATCTTTCAGTCAAATTAATTTTAAAATATTCAAGTTTTCCTGTACGGTTGTCTGGAAAATGAGATATGTGGAACTTATCGATGAAAGGTTTAAGTAGGCTCAGAGGACCTCTTTGTAATTGATGTCACCGGATGATCTATTATTAATATAGAGAAATATTTATGCTAATGAGACCGCCTACCTTTTGGGCCGAATGATGATGGTTGATTAAGGCAGGTTCTTAAAGAGCCACTGTCTGTTGGCTTGAACAGGCAAATCATTTGTATTAAGAAATCATATGTCTCCAGAGACTAATTATGCCCCCCCCCCACACCCTTAGATATTAGGTGTGTTATGTAGCATTTGTCCTATTTTCTTGTTTGTTTATTTGTCTGTCGATAATCCATTTGTCAACCCAGGCTTTCATTTCTGTATGATACCTTAGTTCTACTGAAGGAATCATCACCAAACTCAGCCTGTGTTTTGCCCATGTAGACCTGAAGAACCATGAGTTTTGGAGTCAACGGTCCAGGTCATGGTGACCCAATTACGTATCTTCGGTTAAGTTTCCGGATGATAACTCAAGTTTTTGTGAAAGTATTTTCATCAATCCTGGCCTGTGTGTTGCCATTGGAGCTCCGGAGACTCCTATTAATTTGAGGGTCGAAAAGCCAAAGGTCGCAGTGACCCAATTAATGACATCGTGATTACTTTTCTAATAATATGCACTGTGTGGCTGAGTGAATGTCATCGGTGCAGTACATAGTTGCTTACATAAATAAGCATGATCACAATATGCTGTGTCAATTTCGTTTGACACAGGACTGTTACACAATCTTCATGCTATATTAGCCACCGTGTGATGCTATGGTGGTGGCATAGATTACAGCAATTTCTGATTGTCGTTCTTGTTGTTTCTGCTCCATAAGCTGGTCACTGAAAACAGGTTATACGGTACATGTTTAAAGGATCAGCTTCAAACATTCCACATCTTACAAATGTATGTATCATTTAATTTTATCAGATTAAATTTTCCTCATTGATATTTACTGTATAAATACATTTTTCAGGTGAAAATGAACAGATAGTTGCAGAGGTTGACCAAGAGACAGATCACCCTCAGTTGGCACTGTTTATCAAAGCACCATGTCTACCTGGTGTAAGTTGTATAAAAAATAATCAGACATACATATATACAGTTGAACCGGCTCATGAGATAACCTGACTTTTTGGACCCAAAAAATAAGGTTCTTTAAGGCAGTGTTTGAAAGGACGACCTGTATTATATAACCACCATCTTTTGAGCTCAAAAGGTAGATTCTGGTGCGGATCACATGTATTAAGAGACCGGTTGTCTATGTATTAAATAATGAACAGATGTGTTTCTGCCTATGACCCGCCTATTTCTAACTAAGCTCTGCCCACTTTTTTGCGTGTGTTGAAATATTGAAACCTGAATTCTCAGAATCTAATTCGAAGGTAACTATGCACATAAGCTGTTGAATATTTTGAAAGTAATTTGACTTAGGGCTGTTGCTGCCTTCTCAACAGAATGTTTATTAAATTGTAAATTCCTCATACAACATACAATTAGAACACGTGACAGACCTTTCGACTTTCATGACGGAGCACTACGTTATTTTGATTGTGATGTCAGATAACGTGCCGCATTTGATTATGACGTCAGATACTTGAGTGACAGATCAGATCCTTCCATTCTTTGTGTACCTTATGGTGCTTCTGCTCCATATTCTTGTTATTGCTTGAGTTGTCAAGATTTTCTGTATTCATCATTCAAATTAAGCAGTCTCTCCAGATGTGCCTGCGCTGTAACTGACCATATTCCTGTACCATGGGAAATAACTCTTCGTCACATAATATAGTAAACTTCAGTACAACGAAAGTGCATATTTGTCATTGATTCATGAATGTCTCTTATCATCATTCATCTCAATGGGTGGGAGGGGATGAGTATCTGACATCATAATCCAATACTTCACCTGTCAACTGATGTCATAATCAAAATGAGCAGGTCCATCACAAGGTGACAATGGCCCATCTAGAAAATTTCTACATTTGTATATCTTAACCCTTTAAAAAATAGAAAATATCCATTTTAGACCAAAAGAAGATTATTTTTGAAAATTTATCACTGGAATGATGCTCGATTATCGAGCCAGTCATTCCAGTGATAAATTTTCAAAAATAATCTTCCTTCACTGATGTGGACTGGATGGATACAGCTTACATGCATAAGGTCAGTCTTGCCTTTTGTTGTTACATAATTTTATTGTCACAATGTATTGCCCTTTTTTAATAGAAAGGTAATGGTACCTGTGTATTATGTGGTTCATTTACTGAGAGTATACGAAAATGAAGCCATTCGTTTCGTGTTCTATAGTACTTAGCACCAGTACTTATGGGACATTGAGGTCATAGCCTCTCCTTTCCCAAAAGGAGTGGGCGAGGGAGTGCATTTGACATACGGTCATTACTCTCACCATCGGTTGTGTTATCCGATGTTCAAATCATTGCCTGATTGTGTGTTTCACACAATTTCAGATAGGCTTGCACGATTTTTCTATTTAATCGTGAACTTTGATTTATTTTTAAAATCACGATTTTTACGATGTAATTGAAGAAAAATCGGAAAATCGTCAAAAATGTCATGTTTTTTTAAAATCTGAAGTATGTACTTTTCCGTCGCATTTTATCAGTACATGAGTACAATTATAATCGATTCACGCCTGTGTTCCTCGTGTTTATATCCCGCCGTGTCATGCACGTGTCGAATAATTATTAATCACAACACAAAGCGCTACAATAAACACGCTAACAATAGCGAGGTAACACCTTTGTCATTGAGAAAACCAGCTAGTTACTCCGTCGAATCGCCATATAATTTTCTTTCTTTCGCTGCAGACCCTGAGTCTGTCGTGAAATGCCTAGTATATACTTAGTTGCAGAGTGTTAGGCAATCAGTGAACATAATTCTTTTTAATTCTAGAGTTAGCAATTTCAGGCGGTGTAATAATTTTTCCTTTTTGATTCGGTTGTCATGTCAAATATTTAAATAAAATAAAGCAACAGCATCCAGATTGTTTGATTTTGAACTGTGTGTTCTGTTGATTACTCTTAAATGTAAATCGTACATTCTGAAAGCAACTATAAACTTCACTATAGGATGAGTTTACGCCGTTACACTCGTACCTACTCAAAGCCAATGTATGCTAATAGTAGAGTCTGCGTTACTCCGGAAATGAGCTAAACTCGTCCTACAAAGGGAGGTTATAAGCGGAAGCTGACACATGTAATTTATATTTTTTTCTCGGCGACATTTTATCTCAAATTTTGATGAAATAAATAATGTTTATTAAACTATATGCAATATTTAGGCGGTCCCAATTAATAATTTCACTCCCGTGATGATGGATATAAGGTATACATTAAGCATAGACGTAGGATGGTGTGTTCGAATTTCATGCTATTTTTGTATCATTTATTTCAACCTTTTCTAGAAACAAGTCACGTTACCCCGGTTTATAATTTTGGGATTTTGGACCCACAATTTAATCGAAAATCACGATTTTTTTTATAAAATCGATCGCGATGTTTCAAAGCAAAAATCGTGCAAGCCTAATTTCAGATGTTAGTGCTTCATGCGCAAAAAACGCGCAAGGGATGAGCTGGTCATTTGAACTCGCCTCCCTTCCGCCGAATTCACTGATGAATTCTTGCAATATCATTGTGTTAGGGAGGTAAGTATATCTGTTGAAGTGAAATAAACAAAATCACAGATTTACGGATTTCTTTTTTCACGAGAGAGTAGTTATACTTACCTCCCTAACATGGACCCGGCCTCTCTGCCCCACAGATGCTCGGTCTTCAGGCTTGTAAGTTGCATGTGTTGGCCAATAGTCAAGGCGAAGCAGTGACAGTCTGCACATACGCGAGGTTGGGGCCGGCATCCAGCAGACTGTTACCTGTCTACCTGCCCAGTAGGGGCACCTTTCTTTTTAAATCTCAGGTTATTGAGTGAAGGTCGATATGTAGGAAATATCATAGTGTTAAGGCGGTAAGTATAACTACTCTCATGGAAAAAAAAATCTTGTGATTTCGTTTAAACTTCTTGGCGGATCGATTCAAAATTCATGAAGCATCTAGAAAAATAGTCGAGCAAGTTTGCCCATACCTAGTTTTTACAAAAATGACCTCCAGTACTGCTGAACGGATCAGGCCGAAATGTGGGAGATATGATTAAGGACTAAGGATCATTAAAATTTGATCAAGGGATGTTGATACATCATATAACATGGTCGCTGTGGACCAATCAAAATGTAATATGTTTGGTTGCCATATTGGATTTTTTTATTTGATGGATTTTGATGCCGAAATTGGTTTTATATAGGTTGTTGGGTGTACTAATTTCAAATTTGCCCTTTTCAAAATGTTTGTTCAAGCAAAGTCGATTGGCCAATTTGGCCAGTGGTCATCTTGGATTTTGGCCAATTTTAAGAAACGTCATTAACCCTCTGGGCCCTACCAAGAATTTACAAAAAAGTGCTAGAAACCCTACAGCCAAAAGCTAGAAACTTGCTTAGAAACCTAGCTAGTTAGCGGTAGTGGAGTGATAGCGGCGTAGTGCTACCATGCCAACTATATTAACTATTTTTGGCAAAGTAACAGATCACTATATATAAAACTATATATCATTAGAAAGGGCAATAAAATACCTTTAAGTACATATAAAATTTGTATGAATAAAATATATTTTAGTTAGTCAATGTGCCTCTCAAAATGGCCACACCTTATAGGATAAATACATTGGTCTATTTTTGCAAAGTTTATCGAAGTTTTTTTTACTTTTACAAATGCCATTGATAAATTTAATCACAATGGTATTAAAACTAACAGATACCAAAGTTTCGTGAAAGTTTTCATCCGATAAGATGTGAAAATGACAATTATATTATGTCATGGTACCGTAAAATTTCGAGAAATTCCGGTCATGATTTTGGGGGGAGGCCTCATTCAATGTTGAATAATTCCTTTATACATAATCGAACACATACCAGGGTTTCTCAGCGTTGACAGCGAATAAATGGCAAATTTTATGCTATGTAGCATTGCTGGGTGCACTCAGCCGTTTAAAAAGCGAACGCGAATGTTTTACACTAAGATTCTATAGCATCGGACATTTTTTCGTAGCGGCGTCCCAAATAAGACTCGTTTATCGTGAAAGATCGCGAGAGAACGACAGGAATTTGTAGAATTGTACCCGTATCTAATATACGAGTACCAAGCTCATTACCCGTTATTGGCAACACTGTATCGCGTACTATAAGATTGATGCGTCTGATTGGTCGGGAATACATGAATATTAATTTTTTCGCCAAGATGGCGACACGATCAGCTGTTTTGCAAAATAGCGGTGTGTTCAAATATGTGAATTTATGCATATTTCTTGTGCGCCACAAACTAAAAAGTAGACAGATGACTAGATTAACGATATTGCCAATCGGGAAGTGGGATGCCGATAGATTTGACAACTTTCGCATCTCAACTCGGCCTAATTAATGCTAGTAATTTGAAGAGTAAGTTATCTCGGAATTGTAAACAAAGACACGCATCGGATTCGATGATTGAGATTATCGGATTGTTTATCTATAACCTTATTGTGATTTCGCGACCAGAGGTAAACGAAATTGATTTATATATTATTGGTTCAGCTGCTCTCTTAACACAATCTATAACTTTCTCGGTTAAATTAGTCATTGAGTAACTGAAAACTTACAAGTAACAGCACATTTACTAAATAATTCCTTAGAAAACTAATATTTCACTATTTCCCTCGTTACAAACATTCTATCACCATTTACTGTGTGGCCAGTATCCTCTGATCAAAGCTATAGAGAACCGGGGCCCTGAAATAAACTTGTGTGCCCAAAATCAAAAACAATTGTCACATTTGAACCTGAAATTCCAGAACTCCACATTTACAGTCATTATGAATGTAAGACTTTGTAACAGTAAGATGTTGATATACTTTGAATCCAATGTGAAGCTGGTGCTGCCTTAGCCAGTTTAATTAGTTTCAAAATATTCAACAGAATTCTGAAACATTCGTAGCAAATTTATTATTCGCTCTTGTCGATTGAAAAGGTTAATCCAGTAACTAGTAGTCATACTCCCTCCTTGGACGATATATGCCCACCATTTATTATATTATTCATTTCATTTATGCACTAAAATCTGAGGGTGTTGTATGACCATAACACCCGTTGTCGGGTCATAATGTTTACCAGTATATCCCTTAGTCTGAGTCTGCTCTGACTCAACCTGCCCCTGTGACAGATAATTGGACAGACTGTCAGTCTGTCCAAATATCTGTCACTGGGATGGGTTGAGTCAGAGCAGACTCGGACTATATATCCCTATGACCTTGCGCCGTACATGTATATTGTTAACCATTTAACATTTGAGTCAGACCAAAACTGCTGCAGTTGTCGAGGAAAATGTAAATTTTCCGACCAAAGTAAGATTATTTTTGAAAATGTATCACTGGAATGACTTGCTCTTGGTCTGCATATGGGAATTGTCTATGAGAAAATTTAAATTTTCATGAAAAAATGTGATTGTTAGTCTTAATATAACACTTCTAGAATTTGGATATTTCTAACTTATCCTTCCTATTTTTTGCAGGTGACTGATGGGCGATGGCTTCTAAACTCTAAACGGACTCAGTTTTTCCTGCTACGCCTAATGGATTTACTAACATGGATTTTATAAAAATTAAAATCTTATGACCTGTGTTACTCTATAATCTAATTTTTGTATGGGAACAGTATATTTGAACTAAAACATGCTGATGTACGTTCGAAACATGATCAGCTACTACACACATCAATGGCTGACAGCTATGCCGGCGGCTGTTCTGGATCGACTGCCGACTGTTATCAACCGTATTCCTGAGGGCTCAGCTAATGTGCATCTCACATAAGCTCTATGTATCATTTGAGATTGGGTGGGATTTGAATCAAATATCAATAAATTAAATTTAATCTCTTAATTATACCCACACGTTTTGAAAAAACTGCAGGGATATTACAATCGCCTCCATCTGTCTGTCTGTCCATCCATCTCCTCAGAAAGCTTTTGGTAGAATTCAATCAAAATTATTGTGTAAATTACCGATATGCTTGTGGATTGGGAGACACCATTAACACTAGGCTCCATTCCCAGAGGGGTAGGGTTGATGGAAGACTGTCGAAGTTAAAGGAATATAACCAAATCTGGTGATTTACCATATCATGGCCCTATGGGTGTAGAATGTGAGACAACCTAATACATTAGGTTGTGACACTGCTCGGGTCGGAAGAGGCTGATGGGGGAGGGGCAAAACGTCAACTGAATTTGTTATGTGAGTAGCGGCGACAGCAGAGTGAAATCTACACAATGTAATGTGCACAAGATCAAGGTAAGAGATGAACTGCCCATATCTCATTTTAATGGGGAAAAATTAAAATTTATAAAGGAAAGCTGGTGAATATTTTAGAATTAGTTTGCCTTTGCTGACCTGGTCAGTTGGGCAGCAACAGTTTCCCGTCAAATCAAAGTACTTGAAATTGGTTTCAAAATATTCACCAAGTTAGCTGTATCTATGGTTACCATGAAATTTGGAATTCAGGATTCAAAGTATATAAACTGATCCCAACACGTGCAAATCATCGATGGAGCTTATGTAGAGATGGGCGGGGCAAAGCTAAAAAATTATCCATTAGAAAATCTAAATTTCTGCTCTCCTTCCCTTTGTCAATTCCAGTTTTTACTATGTTTAACCCTTTCGTGACAAGTCCTGAAAACAATGTGGCATGGCAAATGATGGTTGTAGCCTAATTTCTCAATCCGAAAGAAAATTACATTTTAGTATGATGACTGAATTAATTATACCTACCAACCTTGTCTCTTTGAGTCCATTCATTATCCCCATACCTACCTTGTCTCCTCGAGTCCATTCATTATCTCCATGTTTTGAAAAGGAAATTTATTGTAAGCAGAGATTGGAGTCTTCCAGATTTATCTAGATTTCTGGATTTTTCATAGACTACTCTCGCACACCAGTTGACACCCTCTCCATGAATTGAAATTAAGCCAAATGAGCCACTATGTTCAGATAGGACTAGTGATTACTAGATTCTACTTTAGCCCTTCAAATTTTCTATACAGACCAAGGGAAGACTATTTTTGAAATTTTACAACTGGAATGACTGGCTCAATTACCGAGCATTCTAGTGGTAAATTTTCAAAAAGTCTTGCTCTGTTAATCAACATTTCTTAAGATCACAGCAGAGGCATTCATTGGCCACCATGACCATTAAAGGGTTGACAAATGAAATTGTTGCCATTGGGCTGGTCATTGTATTAACCCTGATCAATTTCTACTAGCCTCTGGCTCATGTTAATTTTAACTCCTGCTCTCACAGATCAATTCCTCTGATGACATCCAGATTTTTCAAATCAATCCACTCGTCTCTGTGTAATGAAACTAATTAAAACAAATTTGGTATGTGATTATGGAGTGCAGAGGAGACTCCCCCAGGGATGGGATGGGTAAAGAGGTCAAAGTGGTGAGCATGGGGATTTGCTATAATGCGTCATCGACCAAGCAATCTAGTTATCACTCACTTACCATCATTGTCGAAGACTTGATGCTTGATAAATAACATTATGAACAGGAGTAATCAGAGATTGTAAACCACCGCCGAGACCACCCTACCGTTTTTGTCATATCCAAATTTGTTAAATCTTTATGTATGATCACACAAAGTCTGGAAACTCTTGTATAGGTTATGTTGGTTTGTTGTGTTAAAATTTTAAACGAATCGGATCAGTAGTTTTTTAGATGCAATACTGGATGCATGCACACACATAATACCCTTTCCCCTTAGGGCAAGGGTAATAATCCAGGAATGAATAGCAATAAAGATCAAAAGTACCTGCAATCTAAAGAAACAATCTGTTGAGTATATTTTGACAAATTCAATTGGAATCTATTGTTGTCCAAAACAACACCAGTTTCCAATCAAATTGGACTCGATATATTCAACAAATCTACTATACATAGTCCAGTCTGATTACCTAAGATGAGATTCTCTCTCTCCCTCTCACTTCGAGTAAACTTTATTTGATATTTACACTGATAGCTTACAAATAATACAGTATTCAACCCTTTAATACGCAAGCTTTACCACTGGAACATGTTGTCACCTAATGCAGCAACATCTTCCAGTCCAATCGATCTCAAAATATTCAACAATTTAATCACCAGTCCTACTAAGTAATATGACACTCTTACATAGAAGAAACTGTATTTGACATACATGTAGTTTACAATGGCAGCTTATACAATAAGTGAATCGAAATAAAATGGTACAGTAGATTTACATCAAGCGCATCAGATTTAACCCTTACCACTCTTATGTCAATATTCTATCTTTTAATGTGCCAATAGCCTGGAAAACTGGTACTGTTCTACTTCTACTAATAGAAACTGGTGTACATTTTTTAACAACTTTGGTTTGGTAGATGATGTTGCTATCTATGACAGCAACATCTTCCACCAAATCTGTTGAGACAAGAACACCAGTTCTTTTAATTTAATTTGAAAATTAAAAATTTTGACAGAATGGTAGAGGTTAATAAAATAGTGCAGAAGATAGAATTACAGAACCATCATTTTCATGAAATCTCAACCAGATAACTGTCCTATTCGCCATATGATCCTGAAGAAAAAAAGAGGAGAAACATTTACAAGATGAAAGAACAATAGAAAACGGAAATAAAACTGGAACAGTCAACAAAGGTGATTTCAAAGAGCTAATATGTCTCATGACTGGCATTACTTTAATAATGCATGTTACGGGCCCGTATTGACCCAGTAGCAGCCCCGTAACATGCGGTATCATGATAGATGATTGAGGAACAGAAATTAGACCGTAGATGCAGGCCAATATCTCCCTAGAAGCTAAATGACGGGTGTGATATAATGGTATTAATGGGCAAGCTATGTAAGGATGCACACTTTAAATTTTGTAGGCGTCAGTGTAGCTGTTCAGCTGTATGTAATATTTTACCGACGCAATTATAAATTAGGTTAGACATTCTCACTAAGCGATTCCGGCCATCAAGGAATCGAGTACTCGGTTAAATAAAGGAATCGACACGCTATCGTTGACGATTTTACGCTAGGAATTTCATTCACAGAAAACTATTTATATTTTCCCGTAGAAATTTGTAAACAAACTGAAATAACCAATCAACAGTGGATTTATAAAATTCAGTCATCTGCCGTAATGTAACGCTACGTTTGATTGGATAAAACGCCCGTAATGCTTGCGTATTTAGCGATCGAAAACTGGTGCTCTTAAAACCGTCCAGACGGCGCGTAGGTCTCTAGGCAAGTTTATTGAAAACCGTCCAGACGGCTCGTAGGTTTATTTGTACGCTTTTTGCGCGCCGTCTAGACGGCTCGTAGGTTCCTTAGGGTTAAAGATCTCCGAAACTGCTTGGGGGATCAATTCAAAGCTCATGAAACATTACATGATTTAGGACTAATGGCCATAAAAGTTTGTTGAAGAGTAGTTGATACATAAAACACCATGGCTGCTTTCGACCAATTGGAATTCAGCATCTTGGTCTTGGCTGATATTGCTTTTATATAGCTTTTTGTGTATGCTAATTTCAAATTTGCCACTGTTTAAGCTGTTGGATAGATGGGTTTGTCAGCCTTTTGGATTTTTCCCCACCAAAAACTCCCATGGTAAAGCAATGGGAAATATAAAATGGCTTCTTAAGAATCACTGAACCCATTTAAACGAAGTTTGGTATGATGAATCCTTGTCATGCTTGTTCTTGTTACAGTTCTGCCTAAATTCTTAGGGTTCTACTTAGAGGTGATGGCCTTTCTATTTGAAATGCCTATGTTCCAGGTGAACGATACAGGTCCCTTGTGCCTCTTGACTCTTAAAAACATATTTTGTAATAGTGTTGTAGCCAACTATTAAGATTTTTGTAGTCTATCTAGTATCTACAATCTGCAGCCTAGAACTGGCAGCCATATAAATGCCCATTTTGAAAATAGATATAGCGATATATTATAGATGCATGTATCTGTGTACATTACATTTTAGATGAGTGATGAAGAGGTCCCCTTGCTAGACACTGACGTATGCATGTTCACATATATACAGCAACTCCTACTACAAGGAACCAGCCAAGGGTGCACAGAACGATTAAAGCGTATTTGGGAGCCTACATATACGTAAGTAACGTATTAGACATTTAAACAGGTTTGTTAATCCTTTATCAGTGTTAACTCTGTCAACACCAGACACCTGATGTGAAGTCAAATTTTTAACAAATATTTGTTTGAATATTTTAGTACTAATTTGACTGTGAAAGGCAATTATTTTCACAAATTTTAGCATCTTAGCTGTAAGACGGAGTTAGTTACCTTGAAATTGAGGTTTTGTCATTTTCAGATTCCAAACGGTTGAAACAAGTGTGAAGAAAGTGTTGTTTGTGCTTAAACAACTGTGTCAGAAATGTAAAAAACTTTCCAGACAGACTGACATTCGCAAATAAAAATTGTGACAAATGACTAAATATGCAGATAGATTTATTATACTGGTTGATTTAACCCTTAAATTTGTTTTAAAAATTTTCAATTTTGTCATAGAAAATATCCATGTCCAAGAGAAGACTATTTTTGAAAATTTACCACTGAAGTGACTGGCACGGTTATCGAGCCAGTCATTCCAGTAGTAAATTTTCAAAAATAGTCTTCTTTTGGTCTGCAAATAGACATTTCTCAAGACCACTAAAAAGGCTGTTTTTGGCTGATATGAGTGTTAAAGGGTTAAGGTGATAGTATGAATATATAATATACACTACGTAAGTGGTAAGTAATGGAGACCCAATAGAATGGGAAAGAGGGTGTAGTAGGGGTCCATCCATGTCATATGAGATGTGACAATGATTAATAGGCAGATTTTTAGAGACACCATACCCCCTCCCCATTCACGCATCCATATAGTTTTATGATGTAAATTGTACTTTAATAATATGTTAATGCGTTTATATTTTTATGCAGGATTTTATATAAAGAAGTGAAAGAGGTCGAACCTAGTCAGATATCTATGTCTTCTCGTGTAAGTATTTAACATATAATCATACATTTGGCGTGTATGTACAGTAAAATATGCTGAGATGTGGTCCCTCTTTTAACCCTTTATTGGTCATACTGGCCTCTGCAGTAGTTTTGTGGAATGTTCATATGTGGGACAAGTGAAAACTATTTTTTTATATTTACCACTGGAATAACTTTTTCGATAACTGAGCCAGTCATACCAGTTATAAATTTGCAAAAATTGTTCACTTGGCCTATAGATGGACATTCAATAAGCAAAAATCTCAATTTTCTTGAGCCATCTTGAGCATTAGTGTTAAACACGTGATCATATGGTCCAAAGCTTCATTTGCTGTTGCATCTTCCCTGAATGAACAATTTATTTATTTATCACCTGCTATCTGTAGCTGAACATTAGTTTGACATGACATCACAATTGTGTATTCTGTCCAGTTCATATATATCTTGAAAACAAATTTTTCCAGATACATTATTTAATTTCAGTATTTTAGGTAGGGTACGCATAATTAGTCCCCCAACTTCGTCGATGGGGACTATAGAAACGGGCCCCATCCGTACATCCATCCGTCCGCATTTAGTTTCCGTTCGATAACTTCAGTGAGCTTGAATAGATTGATTTCAAATTTGGTGTCATCTTAAGACAAGACCTCGGTGGGGATTACATATCGACGAAATGTGTCCCGACCCACTAGAGTTATCCCCCTTGATTTCTTGAAAAATCGTAAAATATGTGCTTTCCACTCGATATAACCAGTTAGCTTGAATGGATTCATTTCAAATTTGGAATGTCAACTCCTTATGACACGACCTCGGTGGAGATTGCATATCGGCGAAATGTGTTCAGACACAACAGAGTTATCTCCTTTAATGGATTAAAAAAAATTTGGGTTGTACTAAAAAGCCCTGGTCAGGGGATGACTGTGACCAGAACTGGTCTTTTATTCATTTAATTTTTATAGAAGATGAATAATCAGGGATTAAAAAATTCAACATTATCCTGAGTCCATCTATTTGTTTGTTATTTACAAATAATAACACAGAAAGATAAAACTGATGTCTGATTCCTAATTCTATTTTTAGTTGTGACGTGCAACTAATATAAGTCTGTCAGTTTCTCTGACAAATTTGTTACATAGCATCATAGGTCACATCTGTAATTTTTACGCACTTGTTTATTTGCGTGTATATGTTTAAGCGTATCTTACAGTAACATTTTGATAACCTTTATTTTAAATATGTATATGAATGACAGATTGTGCAAAACTGTTTATTCCTTAATCGTTTGATGCCACTTAATATGTACAAAGTGAAGGAGCATTTTATTTTTTAAGAGCAAGATGTAGCAAGGAAATTTGCTTTTTGAAATTTGAAATCTGTTCACATCTATGATTGTTTCCCTTCCCCCCCCCCCTCCCTCTCCCCCCCCCCCCCCCCTTGCTCCCCTCTCCCTCCCTCCCTCCAGCTATGATTGTTTCCCCCCTCCCTTTCTCTTCCTTCCCCCTCCCCCTTTCTTTCTCCCTCCCTCCCACTTCCTTTCCTCTCATCCCTCCCTCCTTCCCCCCCTCCCTCCCTCTCTTCATTCCCCCCCCTCCCCCACTTTCCCCCTTCCTCTCCCTCCCACCACCTTCCTCACTCTGCCCTCCCCTCACTCCCTCAAATCCCTTTACTCACATGTCTATTTAATTTTACTGAATTTATTTACAATGGGTGTAGTTCTACTTTTTTGTTGTTTCTCTGTTTCAGCAAGATCTAAACAATCTGATGAACTCTCAGTTGTCACAGAAATGCTCTAGTGTGTCCTCAACATCTATATGCCGTTTACTCAATGAATGCGATGCCCCGCCCCTCAATGACCCAACCGCATGCACAGTGAACCATGTTCTACAGCTTCTACAGTGCCTCTATGCAATAGCCACTGATACACATGATAACAGCAATAAACAAGGTTAGTGGTTTGATTAGTGTCTACATTGGAAGGTGAAATTATTGACCCCGTTAGTGGTCCAAACTGGACTCTGCAGTGGTCTTTAGGAATGTCCATATATGCAGGCCAAGAGAAGACTACAAAATATTTACTACCGAAATGCTGATAACCGAGACAGTCATCCCAGTATTAAACCTCCAAAAATATTCCTCTCTTGTCCTGAAAATGGATATTCAATAAGAAAAAATTGTCTTTTCTTTGCTAATCTTGACTAAAATGTTAAATAAATTAAAACCTGAAGTGTCAGCAAGCAGTGGTGTCTTAATCTTTTAACCCTCAAATTTGTTCAGGAAAATTTCAATTTTCTCAGAATATGTCCATTTGCAGACCACGTTATTGGGACAGGCATTCCATTGATAAATTCTCAAGAAGTCTTCTTGGTCTGCAAATGAGCATTTCTCAGGAGCACTGCAGAAGGTGTTTTTGGCTGGCTTGGGTGTTAAACGTTTAGTAGAAGTGGATCCCCATAAGATGTACGTTTTATGTGTGTGAACTTATCCAATGGTGATAGTCCGTCAACAATCGTGATATGATTCCACATTTGTTAATGGATTAACACCGATTTCTTAGCGTATAGACTTCCCGTAACAATATCTATTTGAGCTTCGAATATGAAGTCACCACTCCTTAGCTGTTATATGTTGTTAGATTTTCAAAGTATAGCTTATGAGGTAAATATGTGTTTCATTTCATTTGTTCATGGATTAAGACCAAATTTGATAGATCTGTTTTCTTTGGCAATATATATGTAATGCTTCTGGATACTTCTTCCATTGCTTGAGCTATGGCTATTGTTAGATGTTACGTATTTCTCAATGGATTAATCCTAAGCTTGTTAAGATTAATAGTATGTACCAGATTGGTGAGAATCATGTTAATGTTATAGCAATACAGTCAGGGATTCTCGTAAGGGTCCTTTTGATGATTTATACCCCCAAAGTGCAGCTTGGGACCCCCCAAATGTAGTGACAGTGGGTCCCATGTGACCCCTTAAAATCTTGTATGATTGTGTAATACTAAGTAGTTTTATACCTTTTACACAAGAATACTTAGAGAATCCAGCAAGGGTGAACCATAGCTCATACTTGTGCATCCATGGTACCATATCATATTGTGACATCAGCCTACATGTAATGTAATTGAGTATGATGTCATATACTTGAGTGACAGATCAGATACGTCTATTATTGATACGCAATTATTTTATGTTTGTGTTCATTATTATAGGTTTGAGTCGTCTATCTGTGTTCAGTGTGCCAACAGAAGAGTTTGTCAGTATGAAAATTACGAACAAGCTTTCTCAACAGATACAGGTATGTCTTACGTAATAATTTTCTGAATCTGATTATTCAACGGCATGATGTCATCAGGCTGAGTTCCAGGTACCTTTGGACATAGGCTACCACACATTTTAGATCTAGGTCAGTTCGACTAGTTTCTGGAGTATAAAGCTTCTTTTTAAAATCAATAATAAATTATTCAGTCTGCAGATTTTGTGTTATTTTGAGGTCCTTAACCTCTCTTTTATACAGAGGTAAAATTTAATGTATTTTTATCTAACTTATCTGTAGTTGTCCTTTGTTACTAACGTTTTCTATCCTGAAGTCATAGTCTAAGTGCTAGTTATGACTAGTCTAACTCTTTATTTCTATGTGTATTTTAATTTTGCAGGATCCATTAGTATTATGTAGCAATGCTCTACCAGACTGGTGTGATAAGCTAACCAAACACTGCCCAATGTTGTTCTCATTCGACACACGACAGCTGTATTTTAACTGCACAGCTTTTGGCACATCCAGGTAATTATAATATAGTCATATATATTCGATATCATATGGTTTCCATATATTAAATATATTAAGTCAACTGTGCAACAACTCCCCTGTCCCCTGAATGTGACACTAAAGCCCTGTACATGTTTATGGAAGAGTACTATTGGTCTGTTGAGTTCTTTGGCAAGTTTTGTGAAAAAAGGATTTGCTTATCAGTATGACTCAAGCTTTTATGTGCACTGATTTTTTTTATTAACTTCTAATTCTTATTGATGGTACTCAATAACATTGTTTCTAATATTGTGTTCTTAGAAAAAACATGCATGTATTAGTGATCCATTTCTAGCTATGTCCACCCATTTCCAGCTCAGATCTGCCCACTTCTTAGATGAATTCCCAGAATCTAAATTTCAAGATAATAAGAAAGGTAGACTGATAAATATTTTGAAACAAATTTGACTAGGGCTATTGCTGCCATAGTCAGCAGCTCCCAGTCAAAATATTTAACAGAATGCTTTATATTGTACATTCATCAAAGGGGGTCAATTTGTGCACTTCGTGACGGACCAACGTCATTTTGATTGTAATGTTAGCTATCATGTGATGTAATTGATTATGACGTCAGATACCTGAGTGACATAAGATCTCTTCCTTGTTATCTCATCATTCGATCGCACTTGTTTGACAGATCAATTGTCTGGCTGCAGAATAAGAGAGATGCTACACTTGAACGGAATAGAACTCCTTCACAACGACGAGATGATGCACATGAGTATCGTGTAGGTCGTTTAAAACATGAACGTGTCAAAGTTCCACGAAGTGAGGAGCTAATAACATGGGCGGTGCAGGTCATCAGGCATCACTCTCAAAGAAAGACTATTCTTGAGGTATGTGCAACGGTGGAGTTGCTTCCTTAGTTGAAGGGTGTGTGTATGTATGCGTGTGTGTTTGCAATATTTTGTCTTAGAGTTGAGTTATCCGTCAGGATAACCTTAATACTGGCAATATCTCATACCAACTCCCTTTTTCACATTCCCAAAAACCACTATGACTGTGTGTTTTGACATAATCACGAAATTTGACATTGGCTTATTGTCAATACATTGTTTCAGTTAAAACTGTCTCTAACAGACATCTGCTTTTGACTGTGATTGTGGTTCTTTAAAAGGGGTGGTCTTATTTCGCTAACAACTATATACCATAAAGCAAATAAGCTGCATTAAGCACAGACCTGTATATAGTGACCACCTCTTGGCAACCCAGACAGTGTCTTGTACAGGCAGGTTTTGTCAAAGATAGATGAGATTAGAAACAGCTTAATGCCATGCAAGAAATCTTAGATTAAATGTTTTAGATATAATTCTGCTTGACACTGTTGCAACAGTGTTCTACTTCAACTAGAGGCAAGTGAATAATAAAAATTGTCTATCATAGTGTAATATGGTTACGCCTTTCTTCCCTATATCCATTTCAACACAAACAATCATGAAGCATTTGAGCAGCAACAAGCTTCAGTCAAATTAATTTCATAATATGTGTTTCTGTCTGCTAATATGTTGCATTGTTCCACTGTTGTCAGATTGAATTTGATGGGGAGGAGGGCACTGGACTGGGCCCCACGCTGGAGTTCTACGCATTAGCTGCAGCAGAAGTACAACGCAAAAATATGGCAATGTGGCTATGTGACGATGATCTAGAGGATGACGTGCATAAAGAGGTGAGATGTCGAGAAATTCTCTCTTGCACAAACCATGTATGCTCACATTTTGTAGTTAAAACAAAGCTAGATGCCATTTGATCAAGAAAATATCAACTTTCTCAAAGATAATGCCCAATTACAGAAGATAATAATACTTGAGGGTAATATCCATTGGAATACCTCACTTGGAATGTCTGGTTCAATAACCATGCCAGGCATTCCAATTGTAACCTTTCTACAATATTCCTTGCTTGATCTGTAAGTGGTCATTTCTTAAGATCACTGCAGATGCCATTTTTGCTCAATGACCATTAAAGGTATAAATTGTATAGTTTGCAATACACATTAAGCTTTATATCCTCAATGATGACCAGTTTTATGTTTACTTAACATATGGTCGCAAGTCAGAAGTTGCTACCCCAAAAATGGTGGACTTGTTACACTTTATAAATTTTTCTTGGTTTCAAATTCTATTATCTTTTGAAGTATTGCACCCAGAAAAGAAAGTAAGGCGTCATAACACTGCTAATAAGACCATTCCGATGTCATTTGACTTGATAATAAGAGAGTTGTGCTCCATTACGTCCACCTATGTAAGAGGTGAACTAGGTGGCGGAGGAGATGGTTCGGAGTAATTATTTAAACTTAGCTGAACATCAGAGTACAACTCTCTTATTATCAATTCAAAATACCTGGGAATGGTCTTATCTGAAGGGGAAGATAATAAGCAGAATAATTATACCTTACTTTCTTTTCTAGTTGCAACACTTCAAAAGATAATCAAATTTGAACACAAGATAAATTTATATAAAGGGTAACAAGTCCATAATTTTTTAGTCATGACCAGATATCACTTAGACGAATGAGTTATCACTTCAGATCAGGAACATGAGCAATTTTTCATTGTGAGATGAAAACAAAAAAATACATTCTGTGGCATTTATCGCTCGGGCATTGGATTACATTCCTGCTTTGTTTCCATTGCATACAAGGACATTTTTTTCTGAGTGTGGGAACACCATTTATGTTGAACCTTTTAGTTTAGTTTCGTTCTTGGGCCATACTGGTGATGGCGGTAATAACTCTCGTGACACAAAGACATTAGAAACAAACACAAACTGAGGCTGTATACAACTCAATATATGATATAATTTGCAAGGACAGTTCAGCGGCTGTAAGACCAAATGAGTGACTATTTTCTGTTTCACGTTGCGTCTGATGGTGTGGGTTGTCGTCAAGAAACCGTTACTACCTTAATTTTGTAGTTCTGGACACTTGTAAGAACCAAAGTTGTTCATGGTTATTACTATAATCTCATTAAATCAAACAAGAAAGGACCTATCTATAAACAGATGAGAAAGGAAGATGTGGTTATTCCAGTTGGCTGCATTATTTATGTCGGGATAGATTTAATTGAGGACAATGACACCTCTGCTCAGGGTTCATGACCATGAAGATATCATGTGTTCTATAGCTACTCTTGTGAAGCATTTTTTGTTTGATATTATAGAAAAACTTCCTTTTGGATATCTTCATTTAGATATGACAGAGTTACATAATTAGAGTATTTTGCATTAAAGGGCTCTAGTTTTGACAAATAATGTTAACTCCGAGCACTCTGACATTAAAGACTGAATTTTTTTACACCAGTGCTGTAACTTAGCGAGTGCCCTGATGCAAATGCACTTGAAAATCACTGAGGGCATATAGATAGCAAAAGTCACGTGCCCTCATGAGCATGCAAATTTTTGGTGCTTGGCAAAAATATCATTGCCTTGAATATTTATAAACCCATAGTTTGTTGATTTTTATCTTATATCATGACATAATACAAATGCAATTCGAGAATCATGGTCACTTTGTATGTTGATAAAAAGCAGCTTCATTCAATGAGTATTATTTTATAATAATGCAAGTATGTTTACTGATGTATCATTTGACATATTAGAATGCGGGCAGCCTAACCTCAATGAGGGCACTCTGTTTTAACTTTTAGCATCCCCTGATTTCATTTACCTCAAAATGCTAAATTACAGCACTAAACTGTTTTCAAAGACAAATTGATGCACATTTTGGAAACAATTATGGTGGAAGATGTTGCTGCAACACCTTCCACCAAAATTGTTTTCAAAATGTACATGCCAGTGTGTTTGCTAGTGTCTTAGTAAAAATAGAGAATTTTGGCATCAGAGTGGTAAGAGTTAATAGTATATATGTGTTATTACTGACATCTTTGTTTTTTTGCTATAATAGAAAATACAATCTTATGAATGTTTTGCAAAAAACCGGATTCCTTTTGGATAGAAAACAAAAAGGTTATCAATTCCTGATCACACGAGGGGTGTTATTGAGAAAATGACAAAAACGTTAAAGCTTTTCGGTGCATTCCCAATGTAATGACACATGTTCACATCCACATATCTTCAAAACTATAATAGATAAACACCTTTAGTTTGCAGTTTTTGGAAGGGAATCGTGTCTATATTTAGCCCAAAAATTATTTTTAAATTGTCCATTTTGACAATGAAACAGTTTTTAGGACCTATTTATGACATGCGACCATATACATCCATACACTAGCGTAAATAAATACATTTTTGCTGAGCCCTACATGAGGCAGCTGATCTCTGTATGGAATAATCCAACAGCATGTGAAGATCAGAAAGCAGAAAGACAAACGCTTGACATGCAGCCTGCACCCTCTGTTTAACTGGCTGACTGCTTCAAGCCAACAGACAGTAATTTCAATGGGCAATAACTCCAGACCTGCTGAATATTTTGAAAACAATCTGACTAAAATTTGTTTGGTGTCTTATCCACCAACAACTTTCAGCCAAATTGTTTTCAAAATGTCCAGCATATCCAAAGTTGAACCCCATATAAATTTGTAATCAGCGGGCAGACAATTAAGATAATAAATTCTTTGATGTTTCATTACATAGATCCATATACACCACAGGGGTTAACTTAATTTGACTGATTGGATTAAGTGAGATTCAATAGTCAATGCTCGTGATGTATTCGATCCATCACCTCTTGTTAATGAACCTTTCCAAGTTTATCCATCCATGATGTCACAATCAACTATGTGACGTGCTAGATGATGTCATAATCATGTAGTGTGTCTTTAACGCTTAATAGTCCGAAACATACGAATTGTATACCTTTACCATTTAATAAACATGCTGTTTATAGGCAGCAACAATGCCCAGTCAAATTAGTTTCAAAATATATAACAGCTTACTTGTATAGTTTTCTGGAAATTGGTAGTCAGAGAATTCATAGATCGATTGATCCCTACACGGACGAGGTGTGTGTGGAGGTTTGATAGAGATTCGCGGGGCATAGCTAAAACTGGAAAGGCCCAATCATTGGCTGATTATCAGGTTCATTAGCCTAATGATTTGATTTGCAAAATTAGTGTAAAGGTTTTAAAACTAACTCTGTCCAATCTCTTACAGATTGACATTGGCCGTGGATTGAAGCCACCAGGATACTATGTACAGCGTCCAGGTGGACTTTTTCCCTCTCCACTACCTCAAGATGGGTCTACCGTAGAGCAAGTGGAGAAATATTTCCTGTTTCTGGGTGCATTGCTGGCCAAGTGTATCCAAGACAATAGATTGATTGACCTACCACTGTCGCAGCCATTCTTGAAGATGATGTGCTGTGGTGAAGTTGGACATACAATTACTCAGGAGTTCCGTCGCCTGGCATTGCGTTGTGGTGGTGAGAATCTCACAGAATCCTGGCATAGTGAAAGCACGGATACAATGATTTCCAGTATAGATGATATGGATAAAGAACTGATTCTCGATCCACCAAAGAATCGCAGTAACACCACTCCAGCCTGGTATGCAGGTATTCTAGCAGATGATGATTTTGAAATAATCGCTCCACATCGCTGGGCACTGTTGAGAGAGATGAAAGAACTGCTGTCACGGAAACAGAAGATCATCACCGATCCGTACCTGAGCGACGAGAGAAAGAACACATTATTGCAGGAACTAGCACTGGAGAATCCAGCTAACCCTGAACAGATGGTGAAGCTTGAGGATTTATGGTGAGTCTGTTTAATGTAGCATCTAGCACTATACAATATTACTTGTAAATCCAAAGATAGCCTGAAGCATTAATTCTGAAATCCTAAAGCTTATTCATTACAACTAAATTGTATGATTTTCTTCGCTATCTGTTCATACCATTTTAGCTCATTCAACCCTGCAGATGGGATAGAAGAAACCTTGTGTAAGCACTGAGCTGTTTAACAGGAACATGTTGGTTCCATAGGCAGCAACAGATTCCAATCAATTTAGTTTCAAAATATTCAACATACTATTTCTTCCATTGTAAATGATTTCTCGCATTTGGTCTTTCGGGTTCAGTACCGTAAAATTCTGTATATACTGCGCTATTATGCATAGTGAACCCCTCTAAATTTGACCAAAATCGGCCTGAAAAAACCTTGTTTTCGTGTATAGCGTGCAGTAAGACCGAGAGACATGTGAACGAAAACTGGTAACAAAAAAATCACTGACTTACTGCGTGTCGAATATGCTTTCCTTATAAAATCCAGTTTGTGGCATGCGTTAATCTGTTGCTTAATCACGGGAATATCATTTGCCTACACTTTTAGAAAATATTTTGTATTAAACTTTATTGAACAATATAAAAATACAAATATAATTTCCATCAGAACAGGTGAGAATCTGAATCTTCGACAGGTGTGACCTTTAACCTTAACCTGTCAATCATAATCCTGCCCACCAATTGATCAAAACATTGTGCCGTTTTTCCTTTCTATATTTATGTAAATGCTAGATCGCCTTGGAAAACATCGGCTCTATCTTCTTTTTTTTAACGCATTTATTTGTGTATTGGGTAGCAATCTATGGATTTTAAATATCTCTATGTCCAACTTCGGAAGACAAGAGTAACGTCCCTTTATAATAGGTATATAATAAATGCTAGATTGCCTTGGAAAACATCGGCTATATTGTACTTATTTCAACTCATTTATGGCCGTGTCTGGATAGCAATCTATGGGTTTTAAACATCTCTATGTGCAACTCTGAATAAATTAGAACAACTTACAGGAGACAATGGCGTTGTAAAATAATTGAAAGATGTTTTATTTGATCATTTTACAACACAATATGGTATTTAATAAAGGTATAACACAATGTTTAGACAGTAGTAAGACATTTCAATGATCCAGTTGAGGTAGTACCATCATAGAAATGATAGAATCCGATCGTTATTCCCGACTGATTACCGATCCATAAAATCATATTTTCAGCTCTGAATTTTGCGATTCTGACGAAAAGTTCAGAAGGAAAAAAATGTGGAAAATATTTATACTTTTATATATAGTGCTTTTTGTAACATGTAATTCGAGCAAAAAAGTGCGCAATATCTACAGAATTTTACAGTAAGTTAAAACATACTTCAAACTGTTTAGCAGTTTTGCTATATGGGTGACTTGAAATGAAGTTACTGGGCTCGATCGTGTTGTGATCGGTCGATCCCCGAACACCGTGACTATACTAGAACAAATGATACATGTGTTGATGTTGCTCCAAAGACCCAGAGTCACAACACATGATCTTTGACAGGAAAATAAATTCAAACTTGTTTGTAAGACCACCCACATTATTCATAATCTTTTAATATAAGACTTGAAAGACAACGTCTGTTAATGGACTGGCATATCGTGTGCTAGGTAACTGCTATTCAGACTACTGTATTCGCTTAATAATAGCCTAGGCTTCTAGTAGGACAAGAGGTGTTCAATTTCCAACCAAACATCTCTGAGAAAGGGGGTGGGCTTATATTACAGAGTTTTCCCAAAAAAGTTCTAAAATTGATACCACAGAAATTCAACGTATTTTCTCCCGTAAAAATTCCCACCGCCTACATTTAATGTATGCCTCAAAACATCACCGGGGAAGTGAAATTATTTGATTTGAGCGCCTAAATATTGCGTATCCTTTAATAAAGCTTGTTTATTACATCAAAATTAATCCACAATTTGATATAAAATGGCGTCGCGAAAAAATACAAATCACGTGATTCGCCCGCCTCCAATTGAAGAGTTTATTTTAGAGCGAGTACTCTGATATAAATATTCTGGAATCGGGGACTCGGAACTCGTGAATATCTATATATTATCATTGCGCGATAGGAACTGAGTATTATCCTGATCTTAAAAAGCGTATAATATCTCGCGAGAACATGATGCCTCCCATCTCAAGAACCGCTGGCTCGCCATTTTGAGAAGCCGGCTATATTGTCGTTCATAATTCAATTTGGATCATTTAATGTTGATCGGCGTTACAAAATTGATGCGCATTTTCTCCCGTGCTTGTTGTTTGGTACATAAATTCAGTCTTAAAATATATTTATAAGGAAGGTATTTAATCACGCCAAGACTGTTTTACGCGCATTTTAACAACAAAAGTGTGGAATAAACTTTATTATATCTTGAACATACGTGGCCGACTACTAGTATTAATCTAATAGGCGGTCGAGATTTACAAATCCGAGGCCTGTATTGACTTCTGGAAGGGCCGAGAATGTATCAGGGCAGGGATCAGTCTGAAGTAGACACACCCTGTGACACGTTTGTTATTATTATACACGCTATTCTTACAAATTTGCTCTTAAGAAAAATTTTCCTATACAATCTGCTGTGTTAGGGAGTGGGCTTCTAATACAGAGTTTTGCCATTTTGATACTGCTAAGAAATCATTGGAGCTCATATGTCAAAGTTAGGGTGTGGGCTTCTATTAGAGCATAGGCTACTATTAAGCGGAATACAGTAATAAGGGTAACTGTCTTATTGACCATGTTTTATGCTTCCCAGCATGTAATATTGATGATACTGTCAGGAAAACCTTTAGAAACTCTCATGTGGAGCTTTCCTGTCATCTGGAGCTGTCCTCATTTGTATATTTTTATTTTCTAGGTTGACATTCCAATTTAATCCTTCATCTAAGGTGTATGGCTTCACAACCGTAGATCTCAAGCCAAATGGGGAAGAGGAGGTATGAACAGATACATTTCTATTCAGTTGATAATGAACTCTTACCCTTTAATGGTCATTCCTGTTAAAATCGGCCTCTGTTATGGCTTTTTTTACAGGCCAAGAGAAGAGTATTTTTGAAAATGTCCATTTGCATACGAAGAGAACTTTTTTTTTAAATCTTACCACTGGAATGACTGGCTTGGTTCCAGTGGTAAATTTTCAAAAATAGTCTTCTCTTGGCCTGTAAATGGACATTCAATAGGCATATATTTAGATATTCTTGACAAAATTTGACCATTAAAGGGTTAACAAACGGATGTCTAAATGCTTTGTGGAATAGAAGCCACAACAATGCCATTACCATATGCAAGGCTATAGGGGTTAGGTATTCATTAACTCTTTAATGGCCATACCGGCCAAAACCGGCCTCTATTATGGTCTTGTGGAATGTCTATTTACAGACCAAGAATGTGCAATTTTTGAAAATTTACCACTGGAATGACTGACTCGATAACCGAGCCATGACTGGCTCGATAACCAAGCCAGTTGTTCCAGTGGTAAATTTTGAAAATTTGTATTGTTGGCTTGTAAATGGACATTCAATAGGAAGATATTAAAATTTTAGAAGCATAATCCATTGCAGAACAGATATATATATATATATATATATATATATATATATATATATATATATATATATATATATATATATATATATATCAGGGCTCCCAAAACAATTTTTACCAGCCGGACATAGGTGGGGTGATGACTGGGGATGGGGTAACTGAAATTAATTACCAAAAGTCGCTTATTTGCAATCCCGGATGCCAATAGGATAAGGCTTTAAATGTTTAAATTAAAATATTCACTACTTCTATTACGTATATTTCTATTTCACAAGGAAAATCAATTTTCTAAAATGTCTAAGTCGGTAAATGGTAATAGACACTAACACAAAAATAGAACACCTTTTCACACTAGAAGTTCTTGGCGTCTTACTACTATGATTAATGTATACCTCATATCCATCATCGCGGTGGTGAAATTATTAAATGGGATCACCTAAATATTGCCTACGCTTTAATAAACGACGTTTATTACATCAAAATGAATCCACAATTTGACATAAAATAGCGTTGGGAAAATATTATCAGCTAACGACGAGTTTAGGTCATTACTCGAGTATCGCCAAAACTCATATATTCATACCCGAGTAGGGATATTATGTGTGTAGCCGTATGAATAAAAAAAAACTCATGCATAAGCGCTTTGGTGCTGACAAAGATAGGATACATAACAATTATCATGTGTTTCACGGTTCTAGATATAGGAGGCGCTCATTTATACAGGTTATAAATTAGGTACTTTCGCAACCTACATAAATAGAGTGGTAGCCTTGAGTACATACTCAAGTAGCTACTAGAGTCGCGACCTAAACTCAACAAATTAAGAAGTATCAATATTTAGAGCGAGTACTCGGTAGAGTCGCCTATGATTTACTGACCTAATATACTGGACTCTGGAACTCAGAAATTACTCTATATATGATCACAACGTGATGTGATCGAGTATTATGCATTCTATCCGATCCGCTTAAGGGTTACCCATTTGATAACATTTTTGTTGATAGAATTTGGCTTATACAAGGAAGTATCGTGATTTCAATGATATTTCTGACTGTAAATATTGATTTTTTTGCTCTAGGCGATCGTGAAAACGTGTCAAGATGTCCGACTGGTCTTGTACGCTATCGAACATTGAGAATGTTTCCCAGACATGTCCGGACAATACGGCCGTTTCGGGAGGCCTGATATATATATATATATATATATATATATATATATATATATATACTTCCCGTTTTCGGACAAGTTAAAGCAGAATGTTGTCATATAGTATCGACAACTCAATTTAGTTGAAAGCTGTTGTCATAACAGCAACAGCTCTTATTAATACAATTTGCAAACAGAACATCAATGATCCTGCTTTTTGGTATGGGTATGAATAATGCTGGCTAAATACTGAGGAATGAGACAGATGTATGCAACTCTCACTGAACTCTCATATGGTACAGATAAACATGTGTGAAAATGAGTAGAATTTGACAAATTTGTCATACACATAGCATCAGATTCTTTACATTTGTTTCAATTTTACTTGATAGGATGTCTGCAAATGAGCTTCCATCAGCAACCTAGGTGATATGGTTCCACAATGTGAGGTTTTAAAATCTATAACAAACTTTCACACAAGAAAAAGATTTATTTTGTCAATTCACAGCCTCTTTTGTATCACATTCCTAAGAAAATTTATCAATCTACCTTTGCTGTTCTTTACTTTTTGGAGATGCTTAATCAGAACATATGTCTGTGTTGTGATATGTAGGTCTGTTCATCTGCTAATAATATGATTCTTTTGTCAGGATGTGAGCTTGGATAACCTTGAGGAGTATATAGAGCTAATGACGGACTTCTGCCTCAATACTGGGATTCGTCGACAGATGGATGCATTCTATGGTAAGATGTCAATATGGACATAGCTCCCATGCACTCACGAAATTTTCTTTTAGAACCATCCATATTAGTGGCAATATATATACTACTTTGTAAAAGCTTTGAAACAGACAAACTGACTTATACTGGAGACAGTCATTCCAGTGATAAAGCATCAAAAGTAGGCCTGCAAATGGACAATCACTGAGCAATCTGGAATGTTAACTGTCTGACTGCTGCAATTTCAATTGGAAAAAATTCTGGACCTGTTGGATATTCTGAAAGCAGTTTGACTCAAAGTGGTAGGTGTCTAAGACCCGAACAGTTTTCAGTCAAATTGTTTTCAAAATATTCAGCAGGTCCACAGTTATAGCCTTTGCAAAAGTTTGTCTACAAAAATTCAGCATGCAGATGGTTAAAGGTTTAAGAGAACATGTGTCTTTAGTGACATGTTTACGTACCCTTTAATGGGTGTCATTAAACACTTACAATAGAGAAACGTCAAATTCTTTATGATGATAACTAAATGCTGTTGAATATTTTGAAATTAATTTGATGGGGAGCTGGGCAGCAACCGATTCCAGTCAACTTAGTTTCAAAAATATTCAAACGTCTACCTGTATAGTTGTCTTTTCATTGGGAAAGTGTCCTTTTAGTAGTTAGAGATCTAAGAAAGCTAGGTTCAGTAACCCGTTAACACTCATATCATCCAAAAAGGCTTCTGCAGTGGTCTTGAGAAATCTCCATTTGCAGACCAAGAGAATACTATATTTGAAGATTTATCACTGGAATGACTGGCTCAATAACCGAGCCAGTCATTCCAGTGGTAAATTAAAAAGCTTTCTTTTGGTCTGCAAATGGACATTTTCTATGAGGAAATTGAAATTTTCTTGAACAAATCCGAGGGTTAAAATCCAATAGTATTTATCTTATGTCATTATTTATTGCGGTATGATTCACAAATTATATTATTTCAGCTGGTTTCAGTCATGTATTTCCATTGGAGAAGTTGCACGCTTTCAGCCCCAGTGAGCTGTCCTTGATGCTGTGTGGTGATCAGGCTCCAGCATGGACACGGGAAGACATCCTCGCATACACCGAGCCCAAGCTTGGATACACACGTGAAAGGTATCGTTAATTATACACATACACTTTATATTTTTCGCATGTATGTCACAAAAATCTTGTCGCTGCAACTCTGGCAGTTTGAGAAAGAATTGTTTGAAACTTGACAGGATGATTGTACGCCACCCATAGATGGTATTAATGTTAACATTTTTCTTCATTGGTCCATATCCCGATGTATATCCGTTGTCGAAACTCATGTTGCTGCAACTCCTACAGCTTGAGAGATTTGCTTGGAATTTGACAGGATGCTCGTGGATTTATGTACATCCCAGAAAGCTTGTTGGTGAATCCACTACAGTTTGAGAGAGAAATGGAGGCAACTTGAGAGTGGTTGTACATTCCAAAGATGTACCTGATGTTAACAGTTTATGCATCGGTCATACATGACTAATTTGCATTCAGTTTCTACTATATCTGTGGTATTGGGAAAAACTAATGCTGGGGGATGTACTAATGTTGGGGGTATGGGTGGTGGTGCTGGTGTTTGTGTGTCAGCCTCCAGCCGACTCTTGTTGAATGACTGGCTCAATAGTTGACCCAGCAATTGAAATTGTAAATTCTCAAAATTACTCCTCTTGGCCTGCAAATGGTCATTTACAGAGCGAAATCTAGCTTTTCTGGATCAACCATCCGACTGCTGCAAGCCACTAGACAATAATTTCAATAGGCAATGACTGGATCTGCTGAATATTTTGAAAACAATTTGACTGAAAATATTTAGCAGGTCCAGAGTTAAACCCCATGGAAAATGTAGTCTTCAGAAATTCAGTAGGCTAACGGTTAGTGTTAAAAATTCCATCCTATTTTTTCTTCCAGTGCTGGGTTCCAGAAGTTTGTCAGTGTTCTCATCGGTATGAATGGCGATGAACGAAAGGCCTTCTTACAGTTCACTACTGGCTGCTCATCTCTGCCACCAGGCGGACTCGCTAATCTGTATCCGCGTTTGACAGTCGTACGGAAGGTGGATGGCAGTGATGGTAGTTATCCGTCAGTGAACACGTGCGTCCATTATCTGAAATTACCCGATTACTCATCTGAGGAGATTTTAAGAGACAGACTGTTAGCGGCAACAAAGGAAAAGGGCTTTCATTTGAATTGATGTTATGCGATTGTTTAGCAAATTACCACTTTTGGTTGAAATTTCTAGCTTTGTGCCAAATAAGTAATAATTTATTTACCTGCTAGCCATCACATTTGCCATGGGAGATAACTCGTGCTTTATATCCTATAAATAATCAGATATGGGAATAGCTGTCTAAAAATAGAGGCGTGGCTTCTACGAGAATACACCTAATGTATTGACCGGCCATCTTATTACGTCATCACAACGACTGGACTGTTACACAGACTCCACTTCGGCGACCAGACATCGGGACCTAGTCCATCTCCGTTGCGGACTCTAAAAGGAATGCTATGGATCGTGTTGATATTGGTATCATCTTAACCTCTGTATCACTAGCTTAATACAGACATTAAAATGGACTTGGTCCACCCAGTGGTTTGTGTAATATAAATATCCACGCAACGTCAGCAAATTCTTGACCTCATTTTGTGTTTGAATTAAATTTTTCGACTAATTTAGAGGGACTACCGTAATTTCTCGACTAAAGGCCGCCCTCGAATATAGGACGCTGTCCCAAATTTGACCAAAATCCACCCAAAAAGTATAGGACGCTGTTAAATTCAGAAAAAACGTACCTTTAAAAAATCGAAAATTGGTATAAAACATAACCCTCACTCAGCGCTACGTTTAATGCATGACTAAAAATTATCATGGTGGAAGAAAAATTACTAAATAGGACCGCCTAAATATCGTGCATCTTCAATAAAGATTGTTTATTACATCAAAATCAATCTAATTTTGGCATAAAATGTCTCCTTGAAAACATCGAAATCGCGTGATAGAAACAGATTGTAATGGCTCTTTTGCGTTTGGAGGCGCTGTGTGATCTTATGCGCTAACAGGAGTTGGTTATTTGCCTCTTTTGTGATTGGAGGCGCTGTGTAATCTTATGCGCTAACGGGAGTTGGTTATCAAACGGGTACGGGAACATTCAGTTCCTATCGCGCAATGATGATATATAGCAATTTCCGAGTCCAGAATATTTAGATCCGAGTACTCGCTCTAATTAGAACAAAGATCTTTTGCGATTGGAGGCGAATCACGTGATTTATACACGTAGCGTTTCTCGACGCCATTTTATGTCAAATTCTGGATTAATTTTGATGTAATAAGTGATATGTATTAAAGAATAAGCAATATTTAGGCGCCCCAATTTAATAATTTTACTTCCGCTTGGTGTTTTTGGAGTATACATTAAACATAGTCGGCAGGCGGCACGTATTGTCTAGGGTAACATTTAGTTCAATTTCTGTGTTATAATCTGTGACTTATTAAGAAAAATTTTGACGCAAAAATGTGTGGAAGGAATGTTCTTGATTATAGGACTTTCTAGTACATGTATTTTGACAAAAAAACTGCGTCCTTTAGTCGAATTTTAACGGTATTTTTCTGTTAACTATTTGTCATACAGACTATTATAGGCTTTATATCATCTCGTTTTACGTGAATTAATATTGTCTGGTATGAGGAGAGTAGCGCTCGGCTCTTTTTAAGTTTCAATTCTCTCTACCACCGTATTCTGGTGGAAATCACTATGCCAATGGCTACTCAATACATACGAGATACTTTTCTCGATCTCGAATCGAATGAGATCTCGCGAGATATGAATGATGGGAATAGATGTATTTTTGAAAGCTTTTCAGTGAAATATAACACAAGCTTTTTAAGAACCATCCGTATTAGTGGCAGATTTTTAGAAATGCATTTTCACATCCATGAAATGATTATTTCATGTAAGTATGACTTGACTTCCTTGATGTCTGTGGTGGGTAAAAGGTTGAAGCTTTAGGATTGAGAATATGATATTTTAACATCTAAGACTTATTTAATAGCTAGTTGGTAATTTAATTGCTATATTATTTTATATGCTGGATACACAATATGTACATATGACTACTTCCAAGTAATACGTTAAAAATGCACATACACTAGTAACATGCTATCTCACAAAATGAGCAGAATAGAATGATGAAGAATATTTGGCCAGTGGAAATCATGATTTTCGATGTTTTCGATTGAATAGAAATAAACAATGACACTAAACCATTTTGGAAAGAAACGAAAGAACATTTTACGGAAGTGATTATTCACATCTTCATTTACCCTTTAAGCGAGCCACGATCTCAATTTTAAAATGAATACACAGGAAAGCTGTTGAATATTTTGAGACTAATTCAACTGGAAACTGTTGCTGCCATAGTTTCCAGTCGAATTAGTTTCAAAATATTCAACAGAATATTCCTTATATCACAAAGAATTTGTCATTTCTTGTCTGTAAGTGTTAAATGATTAAATTACAATGATTTATGCCATGCGAGCCAGTAATCTGGCGAGTTTGTATTTGTCTAAGGGAACATCTGTGTATTTTATCCGTCTATTGGAAACGCTATCTTGATTCATAACAAGATATTTGTTGTATATCTTCATATTTTGGTGAAATTTGGGTGTATTGAGGTATAACTGTAGAGTAAATATGATATGTGATATGTTATTACTAGTAGCTTTACACGCTAATGCTCAAGCCTGCCAAAAGGTTTTGTAGAAATCCTAAGAAATGTACTCATTTTAAGGCCAAAAGAATATTTTTGATAACAACCATTACAGTGACTGGCTCGGTTACCAATTCAGTCATTTCCAAGGTCAAGTGTTATGAAATATTCTTCATTCCACCTGAAAATTGACATTTCTCAGGACTTGCAAAACCCATTTTTGGCTGGCTTGACTATTTACAAGATAAATACCATGGTTTAGACATAGGTTGCTATTTCTTTGGTAGTGTCTACCATAATAGGTATTTATAGACTATATTGTATTTGTATATAGCATTTAAACTGTAGATGTTATTGTCTGATTGTAATAATGTGATATAGTGTTGTTTGACATTATCAGGCCAGATACTTCACTTGATAGTACTCTGATGCTCTCGATACTTAAAAGGTTTTTATTAAACGGGCCGATCACAAGAATACCAAACAGTTTTAATTAAACATAAGCCAGTGAAGAAGTGAACAACACACTTACCTCTGTTAATACTCATTTTCAAATATGTTCCAAGAATATTTCAATCTTATTATATATGTCCATTTGCATACCAAGATAGTATTTTTGTACCACTGGAATGATTGGCTCGATAACAGAGCCAGTCATTCTGGTGGTAAATTTTGAAAAATAGTCTCCTTGATTTACAAATGGACATGTATTAAGATCACTGGAGAAGCTGTTTTGGCTAGCTTGGGTGTTCAAGGGTTACTCTACATTTTAACTTGTTTTTTACATTCACAAACACACACAAACACTCGCTCTTTCTCATAAGGCAGCCATGAATTTCAGGTGCTTGCCTTTTCCATCAAGAAAGTTAGTCTTAGATCGTTTCATCTTTGAATCCCGTTATGGAAAGCCATGTAATCTTACATAAAGAAACTGGCTTCCAATGGACTAAAACAACATCAGCTGAGTATTTTGAAAATAATTTGTTTGAAAGTCATTGGCGTTTTGGGCGAGTTTTACTTAGGATGTGGCAGATATGATAATAGGTAATACCATGCTTTGATAATGAGTGTCATATTTTGTACAGTTAAGGAAAAATAATGGAATTTGCCTTTTAACCCTTACCACTCTGATGTCAAACATTTAAATTTTCTAATTAAATTAAAAGATGACCTGGTGTTCATTTTTCAATAAATTTGGTGGAAGATGGTGCCGTCATAGACAGCAACATCATCCACCAAAATTGTTGAAAAATGTACTCCAGATTCTTTGCAGTTGAACAAATAAAAATTAGAGTTTTGACAGAAGAGTGCTAAGGGTTAATTTATCAAAAGTCATAGAACTTTCTTTTATGAGTACTGTATAGTACATGGAACAAATGAGGTTGATTTAAATAGCGTTTTGTATGAAGATGATTAGGAATATTTCATTACTGTTACTAATTATTTTTGACAATTACAATATTCAATGTTAATTGCTTATATTGATTAATTAGTCATATATTTAATAAGTAATAATGTTAATACATGTAGTTTTAATTCGCCTAATTATTGTTACAGCGTAATAGCTGAAATTTAACTTTAACTAGTTTATTTAAATCAGACAATTATGTTAATATGAATTATTTAGTTGGACAGTTGTTGTAATTGTACTTTTATGTAGTTCTATATTAATCTATACAACCCTTTAACCCTCGAATTTGTTCAAGAGAATTCAAATTTTCTCATTAAAAATGTCCATTTGCAGACCAAGAGAAGACTATTTTTGAAAATTTACTACTGGAATGGCTGACTCGGATATCGAGCCAGTCATTCCAGTGTTAAGATTTCAAAAAGACTCAAAGATTATCTCTTTTTTCATATAATCTGTTGAATATATTGAAACTAATTTGACTGGGGGGGGGGGGGGGTTGCTGAAAAGCTCTGTCAGATTAGTTTCAAAATAAACTCATTAGACATAAAATTCGGACACTTTATGGACAGACTCTTCTATTTTCATGCGTTGCATCATTTTGATTGTAATGTCAGCTAATATATGATGTATTTGCCTCCATACATTGGACGTCTTGTATATCAGCAGATTTTGGTGTGAGCATTATGCATGTAAACAAGACAAAGAGGGTGCGCATAGCAAAACTATCACTGCTTTGTTTACCGTAATAACAGCCACATCAGTCTGCTGACTAAGTGAGACATTCACTGTGTGTAGGGATCTGATCTGACATCATAATCAGTTAGTCACGACACATGTTAGCCGAGGTCACAATCATAATGACGTTACTCCGTCAGGAAAATCTAAAAGTCTGTCACTAAGGTGTATGAATTATATGTCTGGTGAATTTACAATTTAACTCTTAGCACTCTGATGTCAGAATTCGTAATTTTCAAATTAAATAAAAAGATGAACTGATGTTCATTTTAAACAAATTTGGTGGAAGATGGTGCTGTCATAGACAGCAACATCATCCACCAAAATTGTTTAAAAATATACATCAGTTTCTTTGCTACTGGCACCGTAAAAAGATAGAACGTTGACATCAGAGTGGTAAGGGTTAATACACTTTCTGTTGAATATTTTGAAACTTATGTAACCGGGCACTGTTGCTTAGTTTCAAAATAAGGCTTACCTGTAAAGTTACCTTCAAATTTAGATTCTGAGAATTAAGTTTTGAAAGTTTAAATCGAAAAAATCGCACACGTAAAATGAGGGCAGAGCTTAGCTAGCAATGGTCTGGGTATGGCTAGAAATAGATCGCTGTCTCGAGTGGCTAGCAGTGATATTAATGTAAGTATCAACCCTTTGTAGTTCACTTAATTTATTGACACTTAAATTTGTTTTTAAAAATGTCAATTTTCTCATAGAAAATTTCCATTTGCAGACCAAGAGAAGACTATTTTTGAAAATTTATCACTTGAATGACTGGCTCAGTTCTCAAGACTACTGCAGATACCACTATATTATTGATATTTGTTAGTATTATTTAATATTGTATGTCAGCGTTAACCCTCAAACTTTGTCCAAAAAAATTTAGATTTTTTTTTTCATCAACATCCATTTGCAGACCAAGAAATTATAGTAGTAAATTTTCAAAAATAGTCTTCTCTCGGCATACAAATGGACATTCACTGAATTAAATGTTCTTAACAAACCATGACTCGTTATCAAAGGGCTAAGAGAAGCGTTCATGGAATATATATTTAGCATGGTAGAAACTGGCAGTATAACCATTTTACTTTTATTAGCACCAAGTACACATCCTACTATAACACAGCATTTTTACATCAAATCTTGGCTTTTCTTTATGATCATATATTATTTTCCAATTAACATGAGAAACATTTACCTAATATACATGACATGTTTTGGTTTGTTCAGATCATATAAATATACTGAATTTTTATTGCGAATTTTGAATCAAAATCATTTACCTGTTTATGTTATTATTCATTTTGGAGAAATTTGAAGATCTCGGCGTCGGAGAAAATATTAATATTATAGATTCTGTCATGTACACAGGGTGTTATTTACTTCTCTGCTTATCTTTCTAACCATTAACGCTTAAATTACCATTCAAGACAAATATGAAGATTGAACACCGAGATCTATTTTGAAAACAGTGTTGCTTTAAGATAGCAACAAAACAGTGTTGCTTTAACCCTTAGCACACTGATGTCAATATTCTATCTTTTACGGTCTCAATAGCAAAGAAACTAGTATATACATTTTTCAACAATTTTGATGGAAGATGTTGCTGTCTACGACAGCACCATCTTCCACCAAATTTGTTGAAAAATAAACACCAGTTCATCTTTTACTTTAATTTAAAAAATTTTAATTTTTACATCAGTGTGTTAAGGGTTAAGATAGCAACAGAATGAACAGCAGCGTGAAAGGAAATTGATTGTGAATAATGCTAGATCATAGCTGTGATATAAAAGGACGAGTAAAACTATACCTTTCTTCTCTGTATTCTTTACACTCGGAATTTCTGTTAGAAAGTATTATAATTACTTCTTTAACCCATACCACTCTGGTGTTAAAATTTTTAATTTCCAAATTAAATTAAAAGATGAACTGGTGGTTTTTTTCAACAAATTTGGTGGGAGATGGTGCTGTAGTAGACAGCAACATCTTCCAGCAAAATTGTTGAGAACTGTTCACCAGTTTTTTTGATATTGACACAGTAAAAGATAGAATATTGACATCAGAGTGGTCAGGGTTAAATCTGTAGAATTTATATTGTGGACATCTGGTCTTGAGTGATTCTGAATGGATTATTAAATAAATCCTTCAAACAATGCAATGTTTGTCTTTTTGTTTTAACACATACTTCCTAGCCTGCATTGGCCCTTTGGCACCATTATGTAGCTCTCCAAGCAACCCTGCCAGTAAGAGCCGGAATAGCTGAAAGCCGTTGTTGCAGTAAGCATTGACAGATTCCAGTCAAATTAGATCCAGAATATTCAACGTAATAACTCTTGATTTTGTGGTCAGATATCTCTGATGTAAAGTAGTAATACAATTTCACTGTGTCACTGATTTCTTGGATGCTGTGGCTGCTATATGCAGTATTGACACTAATTTACTATCACCTGATTCATTAGACAACTATTGCTTATACTTAACCAGTACCACTGGTGTCAAAATTTTAAATTTTTAAATTAAATTTAAAGTTGAACTGGTGTTAATTTTTCAACAAATTTGGTGGGAGATGGTGCTGTATCGCTCACCTGTAACATAGACGTTTCAATTAGAAAGGCCATTGTCTATCAGTAGAATAAAAAAGATTTTGGAAAACCCTAAGGAGTTAACCGGAATTGTACCACGAAGACAGTGGCCATGATTCTTTATGTATCAACTTCCCTTGAACAAACAATGGCCCAAGTCGAAAGGGGGCATAACTCCATCAAAAATTGGCGTGTATGCCTGAAACTCGAAATTGGTCTGTAAGACTGTGAAAAAAAGTGCCGAAAACTAATATTTTTCGTATTTCGTAAGTCGAAAGGGGGCATAACAACATGAAAAATTGATGAAAATGTCTGAAACTCGAGCTTACTCTGTGTGACTCCTTATACTAAAGCGATGCACCGATTTTCGCTTAAATATCTTGGAGTGCGAAAAAAAGTGCGGAAAGCTGATATTTTTCGTATTTCTTATGTCGAAAGGCGGTATAACAACATAACAAATTGACGCATACACCTGAAACTCGAAATTGGTCTATAACTTCTCATAACTTCGCAATGTATCAATTCTCAGTATAATATCTTGAGACTGCGAAAAAGTGCGGAAAACTAATATTTTTCGTATTTCATAAGTCGAAAGGGGGCATAACTCCCTGAAAAATTGACGAAAATGGTTAAAACTCGAACTTGCTCTGTAACTTCTTATACTAAAGCGCAGCACCATTTTCGCTTAAATATTTTGAAGGAGTGCGAATATAATATCTTGAAAAACTGGGGGAAAAAATGCGGAAAACCAACTGCGACAGACGGACGGACAGCCGGAGTGCAAACCTAGTCACCCCCCCCCCCTGCTTTACCGGTAAGGAACCAATAATAGCCGTACTAGCCACATGGTCAACCTCCCCATCTTTCATCACCATACAAGTACAAGCTAGGTTATCAAAAAAACATGTGACATAGACAGTTTTGCCAGAAATGTGACAGATGGACAGACAGATCGACCAACTTATACTACCAGTAGTTGTGTCATGACTAAAATCCAAAAGTCTGCACAGAACCACAAACGTCATACACCTGATCAGCAAGACGGATGGACCCAAAAGAGAACCATTTTTCTAGCTTACTGATCAAGCTACCCATGAAGTTTCATAAACATTCTCCCAAGTAGAAGCTAAGTTATCGACAAACAACGAGTGACACTACTGTGGTCCAATATATGTGTGAGAATGAGGTTTGCCATTTCTGTCTGTGCGTGTATGTGTGTGTCATCGGGCGACAATCTACATTTCTTCTGCGGAGACATCAATCTCTTATTGGAGGTTGGTCTTTGGGTACAGATACCCTATTGTTGATTTTGAGTCCAAAGGTCAAGCTGATGGTGGCCTAATTATAGAAGTTGTATTGCATTTTCCATATGATAATGCAATCTATAGCGGACAACAGAAGATTAGAACATTCCAGTGTCTTCAAGGTCATGAGCATGCATAAGACACACATTCCAGGCACCAGTATATCAATGAGGCATCAATGAAATGATTGGGTTTGTATAAAGATCATAATTGTTCACACACGCACAAACTCCATATACTCCGTTAAGAAAATAACGAGATTTCAAGATTTATCAGTGATTTATCAGTAAGTTTTAATCCATTAGAGACAGATAAATACAATTGCCACTGTGTATGAAAGTGAACTTTCAAAATTAATTATTCATTTTATGTACAAAAGGCATTATGTTTACTATATACCAATGACATTTTACATTACATGTTATGAGAAATCTGCATCAGATGTAGGCATCTTTCCTAAAGCCATACTTGTGCGGACTTGCCAGCGTAATGCCTGACGCTTCTTGTCTGTGGGTACGAGATATGAATTTGGTACAAATACCTTGTGTTGTCGCTGAAATGGTAAATGGAGTAGATTATAGAAATGTATCAATAGAGAAAAGCACAAACAAATTCAGGTAATATCTGGCCCCGCCCACAGTGTGAACAGGGTAACTTAACATGAGCCATCAGAAGACGGCATATCCCCCTGGATCCAAACATTTCAGATACACATACATCAAGAGTGGACATACATGTAACATTAATTGTAAAGAACAATATTTTACAAAAACTAATCAATGAAAAATGAAATCCTGACACTGCATCTCACGTTAAAGAAAGATAGATTTGTAAGTGCAGGTTCAATTCCGTTCAACTATTATGCCCGGACAAGAGAATTTTGGTGAATTAAAAAATTTTTCAATGGAGATAACTCAGGAAAATATGGATGAATATCTTCAAAATGGAGTAATAGCGCTGCCTCTTCAAGTAATATATTTAGTGACAAAGGAATTGAGAGCATAGGTTCAAAATTCTTCAAGATCTGGCACGAACAAGACAATTTTGATGAATTTTAAGTATTTCAGGGGAGATAACGACTACAGAGCCCCCTCGGGTTGGTCTGTCGTTTTATTAACAACGTAAACATACTTATCGTTCAATCATTACTTACTAAATAAATCTACTTAAATTTAGCACCAGAAAAAGATTTCTAATCTTGCATTTAATGCCTTCTAATGCCAGAACCACTACTCTACTCTATTCCAGGTTTCTGGATGGAGTAGACTCCCTTAATGTTAATCAAACAGACATCTGGAATCGTAGCTAAACTGTAGTTGTGTTCACAGCTTGAAATGATTGTCAGAGATGGACAGACTAACATACATACATACATGCATACATTCTATACAGACGCATGGATAGCACATGCACATCTTCAAGTGGTAATGAGAACCCGTACCATGTTTCAAAAGAATCACAGCTAAATTGTAGATGTGTTGACAAGAAATGATTGGTACTGCAGTTTATGTATTAGCTTAAAGGTATTTATAGGGGATACCTCTGTAATGAATAATTTTCTGGCCGCGAAAAAAGCTCATGCACATCTTCAGATGGTAATGACTAGATTTATCACGTTTCAAAAGAATTGTAACTAAACTGTAGGAGTTGCGTTGACAAGGATGGACTGACAGACGAACATACATTTGGGACAGATGGTTGGACATACAAGTATATGGATAGCAAATGCATATCTTCATGAACACTTACCAAGTTTCAAAAGAATCACAGCTAAACTGTAGGAGGAGTTGTATTGACAAGAAATGAATTGGCAATGCAGTATGTATCAGCTTTAAGATATTTAAAGGGGGATAACTGTGTAATGAACAAGTTACAACTTTCAAATAGGACGTATGAATATAGATAAATACATAAATGACATATCCATGGCTTGATATTAGCGCAGATGAGCCATGATCCGACAGGAATAGGCATGAATAAATTCTACTCCTTATTGTGGTCATGTATTCAGCCATACCATGCAAATAATGTTACGTCTAAAGTAAATCATAATTGGTATCATTTTGAAAGCAGTATTGCTGTTGCTGCCTAAATTTCAATGTTTTTAAAATTAGACCAAGTTTCTAATGCCTACCATATTATACAATATATAAGCTTGTCTACTGGATAATGTTGTGAGTTAATTAATATCCAGGTCAGATTTACGACAAGATATTATTTGCCCACCTGACTAGTCAATCAAAAAATAACATTACCATATTTCGCTTAATTGAAGCCTATGCTCTAATAGAAGCCCACCCCCTAACTTTGACATATGTGCGCCAATGATTTCTTAGCAGTTTCAAAACGGCAAAACTCTGTATTACAAGCCCACCCCCTAACTCAGCAGATTGTATAGGAAAATTTATTTTTGAAGAACAAATTTGTAAAAATAGCGTGTATAATAATAACAATCATGTCACAGGGTGTGTCTAATTAACACTGATCTCTGCCCTGATACATTTCTGGCCCCTCTAGAAGTCAATACAGGCCTCGGATTTGTAAATCTCGACCACCTATTAGATTAATACTAATAGTAGGCCATGTATGTTCAAGATATAATAAAGATTATTCCACACTTTTGTAGTCAAAATGCGCGTAAAACAGTCTTGACGTGATTAAATACATTCCTTATAAATATATTTTAAGACCAAATTTATGTACCAAACAAGGAGTATTGCGCCTCAGTTTTGTAACGCCGATCAACATTAAATGATCCAAAACTGAATTATTACGTCCGACAATATAGCCAGCTTCTTAAGTTGGCGAGCCAGTGGCTCTTTTGCGATGGGAGGCAATGTGGTCTCGCGAGATATTATACGCTAACGGGAGTTTATCAAACGGGTACCCGGATACTCAGTTCCTATCGCCCAATGATAATTTATAGAAATTCCCGAGCTCTGAGTCCCCGATTCCAGAATATTTATATCTGAGTACTCGCTCTAAAATAAACTCTTCAAATGGAGGTGAATCACGTGATTTGTATTTTTTCGCGACGCCATTTTATATCAAATTGTGGATTCATTTTGATGTAATAAACGACCTTTATTAAAGGATATGCAATCTAGGGCTGGGCGGTTTGGCCTAAAAGAAAACCGGTGACGGTATCACTAATTAAACCGGTATTAACGAAATACCGGTTTAAGAGGTTAGAATGATCGAAAATAATTTGAAATATGAAAATATGCCGTTTTCATTAGCTACAGTACATGTATTTTGCGATTTGACAACTGACATAAATTGCCACGAAATTAGAACGGTAACTACGTACGACTGCTCACTTCGACGCTATCTATCTCGAAATAGTAGTTAAAATAAATAAAATAAATAGTCTGGTTCATGTGATGTCGTGAAAATAACACTCTAACTACTAAAATGTTGATTTTCAACACTGTTATTAGGTAACTATTTTCGAAAGCGTAGTAAAATCTAATGCGTGTAAGTAGGAACCCGAATATGAGAGCGAGTTTAGGCTCCTAGTAGAGTACTGCACATATGGTTAGAGTTCGTATAACCACCTGCAGTATGATCTAGTCTAGTAAGTCATGTGTTTGTATTCGAGTACTCGGTATTTAGTAATACTTCTCAATAAACTGTCGTTCAAGCGGGTAAATGTCATTCAGCACGTAACTAAAAAGTAGTCATTTCCCGGAAATTGTGCCTCAAGAATTCTCACAAAAAATTTGTTTAACTATTTTTCGATGTTCATATGTCATATAATAAAGAGATTATGATAATTTGACAACATAAACGCAATGATTCGTGAACCTAAACTAAATCTACTTAAATCAACACTCCATACTTGAAGATATACGAAGACGAAAAAGACTGGGCCGTAAAACAAAACGATGTGATTCTAACGCCTATTGAGCAGAAAAGTCATGTGATAAAAAATACTACGAATTTCATTCATAAAATCAATAGTAGTGAATATCCCGGCGGAAGAATTTGTTAACAACCAATCACATTACGCTTGCTCGTACTTGAGAGGCTAAGAGGTGTATTTTACTTGTAACTACTCCGCCAACGTAAGAAGCGACTTAATCGTTTTCATTTCTCGGCCGTTTAAGCAATTTGTCTCGTATGTCTTAGCCCGTGATGGATCATTTTATGTTTGTCGAAATCCAAGGGAAATAATTTGTTTGGATTGGGAGTTCATTGTATAGCGTCGTTGTTTTCGCAGCGCGTTTCTTGACTTTTTTGTATCATGTCACATTTGGAATCCTAATTAAACATAGTACAAACTCGAATTGAAAAAAGGATTATTTGTTGCAAAGAAGAAATTTAGATTTTCAAATTATTCAATCTTACATTGAACCCGCAGAGCTCACGTCATGTAAAATTCATTGCTGGCAAATCAAATCATATTTGCAGAGGGTCGTCCTCGGCCGATTTGTTGGGATTTCACCAACACCCTTGCTTTCCCACGGCTAATAGTTATAGATGACTGTATTTTATGTCTCTAGTAGCAAATGGTTACACTAGATGATATTATTAAACTGCATGTCAAGAACAAAATAGTTTAGGACAGTCACCAGATTTTGCGCAATGGCGATCTTACGGACGTTTTTTAAATTTTCATAATGGTTTTTCAACTGTCGCCATAAAAAAACGTGAGACTGTGTGAAACCGGTATACCGCCCAGCCCTAATGCAATATTTAGGCGCTCAAATCAAATAATTTCACTTCCCCGGTGATGTTTTGAGGTATACATTAAACGTAGGCGTAGGAATTTTTACGGGAATAAACACATGAATTTCCGTGGTATCAGTTTTAGAAAACTTTTTTGGGAAAACTCTCTAATATAAGCCCACCCTCTTTCTCAGAGATGTTGGGTTGGAAATTGAATACCTCTTGTCCTAATAGAAGCCTAGTCTTCAATTAAGCGAAATGCGGTAGCTCTACCCGATTTCTAATAGTCTCAGGCTAGCATTAATTTCAACATTCAATCCCTACTGGCCTGCTAAACCATCTACTGGTCAAGATTGCTTAAGCAAATTGAGATTTTTGCTAAGAAAATGTTCATTTGTAGGCCAAAAAGGCCGTCTGAAAATTCACTGGCATGAATGGCTTAATTATCAAGCCAGTTATTCCAATGGTAAATTTTCAAAAATAGTCTTCTTTGCTCACAAAAATACGGTTCTCAAGACCATTGCAGAAGCTGTGTTGGCCGGCTTGAGCATTAAAGGGTTAAAGATCAGAAAATAAATCACAAATAGATGTGTAATACAAAACTAAGGACAAACATATATACCCAACTTACCTTCTCAACAACTTCATCCTGATAGAGCATATTCTCTCTGACTGCCCAGCGGAGACCTTTATGCAAACGTTCAGCGGGAGTTTGATAAGATGACCATGAGCGGCGATACTGGTGGTAAAGCATTACTGGATCACAGCGGTTCAGGTTACGCGTGTGTGGATGTTCTGCAGGCCGGAGGATCACTGAATAATAAGAACCATACATGTTATGTTAACCCTTTAATGGTGAAACCAGCAAAAACTGGCCTTTGCAGTGGTCTTGAGGAATGTTAATTTGTAGGCCAAGAGAAAACTATTTTTGAAAATTTACCACTAGAATGCCTGGCTCGATAACCGAGCCAGTCATTGCAGTGGTAAATTTTCAAAAATAATCCTCTCTTGGCCTGCAAATGGACATTCATTGAGTAAATATTTTGATTTTCTTGACCAAATTTGACCATTAAAGGGTTAATGGTTAACCCAGCCAAAAACAGCTTAATATACAGTAATCTTGAGAAATGGCCATTTGCAGGACAAGAAGACTATTTAAAAAAATTACAACCCAAATTGCTCTCTTGATAACTGAGCCAGTCATTCTAGCGGGAACTTTTAAAAATAGTCTTCTCTTAACCTGCAAATGAACATTTATTACACAAATGTATACATTTTCTTGACCAATCTTGACCACAATGGGATTAAGCGCCAGCACCAACGAGCTCATTCCTTTGCTCTTCTCATTCAAACAAACTCATAATTTCACTGGTTAATTAATTTCAAAACAACAGGCCCAAAGATCTGTGCTGCTCACCTGAAACATCATCCAATCAGATTTCTGTAGATATAATATCGAAAGGCCATCATGCTACAGTCCCTCCAGTAGTTTGTTTGAAATTGGTTAATAGTTGCTTTAGTGGTTGTTGTTGCCTTAGTCAGTTAGTTAGTTTGAAATATATTCACCAACTGTTACTAAATTGTTGATTATTTTAAACAATTTGATTGACAGTTGTTGCAGTGCATCACTGATTTTCAGTTAAATCAAACATTTTTTAAATCTCCGAAACCGCTTGGGGAATCGATTCAAAACTCATGAAAAATCATCTAGGGCAAGAGCTAAATCAAGTTTATTCAAGGGAACTTGATTGGGTAAAAGCTTCGACGGCCATCTTGGATGACATACATGATATACCGGTAGTTTTCGCAAAAATGACTTCTCCAGAACCACTGAGCAGATTGGACTGAATTCTGGGAGATATGATTACCGTAGGGACTACAGACTATTAAAGTTTGTTCAAGGGAAGTTTATACGTAAAAAAGAAACATGGCCACCTAGACCAATCAAAATGTAGCTTGTTTAGTAGCCACATTGGATTTTTTATTTGATCAACTGTGAAGCTGAACTTGGTTTTATATAGGGTTTTTGGTATGCTGATTTCAAATTTCCCACTTTAGAAACAGTCAGATAAATGGTTTGGAGGTCATCTTGGATCATTTTCCCACTAAAAATTTCCCATACTAATGAAATAGGAAATTAGAAATATCTTCTCAAGAACCACTTCAATTATTCATGGCAGGAAGCATCTTTAGGGCATAGAGATCCAAGTTTGTTCAATGAAACCGATCAGGCAATGTGGCCATCTTGGATTTTGACAGATTCTTAGAAACTTCTTTAAAAATTTTCTCCGAAACCACTTGGGCTCAAAACTTACAAAACATATCTGGGTCAACAGCTGAACCAAGTTTGTTCAATGGAACTTTATTGGCCAAATGTTTCGACAGCCATCTTGAATGACCTAGTTTTCCCGAAAATCTCTTCTCCAGAACCACTGACCAGATTGGGCTGAAATTTGGGAGATTTGATTAGGGACTAAGGGCCATTTATTAAAGTTTGTTCAAGGGAAGTTGATACATGAAAAACCCATGCCTACGATGGATCAATCAAATCTTGTATTTTCTGAAAATTTCTGAGAAAATCATTTGAAAGACTACTTATTAACCACTGGGCCAATTTTAATAAAACTTGGCTAAACTTTAGTAGAGATTGGTAAATTTTTCCAGTGGTCATCTCGTTTTGTTCGGTTTTGTCAGTGACAAATAATTCTAGGTGAGTGATGCAGGTACCTTGGGCCCCTTGTTAAGATAATTAGCCTACCACATTGAAAACTATTGATTTGATGAGCACGGTTAGACAAAAATATATTACTGTAAAAGTACCTGGCTAGTTGGTCATATAATGGAAACCATGACATCTCAACTAAGGATTAATCATTCCAATTCTTTTAGCCTATGTTGGTAATCTTATTGGGCTATGGTAGCTTGAATGAGTAGTATTTCAAACAATTTCCTGGACATTTTTGGAAATCCAAGATGGCCAACAAGCAATTGTGGGTGATTGTAGGATTTTTTTCAGCAGGGCCAAACCATGAAAAATTTCCCCAATTTGGGTAAATGTACCCTAATTTTGGTACAATTTTAGCGAAATGAGTATCTTCAGAAAATTCATTAGAAACTGATGTCCTGAGAGGCCATTTCTCGTAGTCATAGTAGTAGTAGTAGTAGTAGCAGCAGCAGCTTTTTAAAGGCTTCTGGGATTTCTTTTTGAAAATCCAAGATGGCCATCGAAAAAATTAAACAATTAAATTCCTTTATATTCAACTTCGGAAGCAGATGACCATAGGATCCTTCCAGCCAGGTTTCATTGATATCTGGCCATTGGTTAAGAGTAGCATTTTAAAGAATTTCTGAAAATCTTATCATTGAAGCTCTTGAAGCTTATCACCATAGGATCATTCCACCAAAACTTTGTTGAAATTGGGCCATTGATTAATTCTATATATACACCTGTGCAAATGTTAAGCACCAGCAAAAACAATAGAACGTAGAAACATGATGGTACAACTAGGCTGCCATACTTTTTGTCCCCGCGTTAGCTGACATAATTCCAAGTACGAAATGCACATGCATGCATGACTTCACGCCGCTTGATGTCCATGCGTGGCGGGAAACAGCACACGTGTTCAGTTATGTAAAAGTCCAGTTTGAGGTGTAGAACATTACATACAGATTTAGGCGACAAGATTAGGAATTTTGTGTTCATGACCTTGGTTTATTTGTACAGAGAGAATTAGCTCTCGATTGTGAACCGCTATGGCAAGACGAAGGTTAAGTGATCGTGTGAAATGGCAAATCATAGGCATGCATACCACTGGTATGTCATGCAGAGAGATTGGCAGACAGCTGAACATTAACCATACTGTAATCAGTCGTTTGATTGCAAAACATGGGCAAACTAACGAGGTGAAGGACAGGCCTAGATCTGGAAGACCGAAGAAGACTACTGCCCGTGATGATCGAGCCCTAGTACGCCTTGTTAGGAGATCTCCATTCACCAACAGCAGAGTGCTCAGCCAGCAATGGGAAACGCGCAATAGAGTGTCAATGTCTACCGTCAAAAGGAGACTGTATGCTGCTGGCATGAAAGCTAGGAGACCTGTCAGACGTCCTCTCCTCACTGCACACCACAAAGAGGAGCGTCTGAGGTGGTGCAACGAAAGAAGACACTGGAACATGAGATCCTGGAGACGGGTACACTGGTCCGATGAAAGTCGGTTCCTGCTTCATGCCACAGATGGTCGAACTCGTGTATGGAGGTCCAGACGCACGGCGTACGACCAACGTAACATCATGGAAGAAGTTCCATTTGGTGGAGGTTCCGTTATGATATGGGGGTGCATCTCATTTGATTGTAAGCTGGATCTGTTGACTGTACCTGGAACACTAAATGGACAAAGATATCAAGATTCCATACTGGATAGAGTTGTGGTCCCTCATTTTGTAAATCATGCACCTGGAACCCACCCTATATTCATGGATGACAACGCCCGACCACATCGTACTAGAGCTGTGCATGAATACCTCCGCCAGAATGCCATCGAAACCCTACCATGGCCAGCAAGGAGCCCTGACATGAACCCTATTGAGCATATCTGGGACATTCTGGGAAACATGGTGAGAAGGAGGGATCCTCCTGTGCAGAACATACAGGAATTAACAGACGCACTCCATCTTGAATGGCAACGAATACCACAATGGCGTATCAGTCGGTTGGTGACCAGCATGAGACGTCGTGTCCAGGCCGTCATCCAGGCACAAGGTGGATATACCCGGTATTAATAATGACAGTCTCAAACTCGTGCACAGATGTTAAACTTCGTTTTCAGACACCATTAATGACAATCTAGCCACGTGTGTCAACTGTAGGGCAATAGTTGTCAGTTGTGTCAACGTAACCATATTCAGGCCTCGTTTTCAAGTTCAAACAAAAACATACAGTGTTTCCCCACCATCATAATCAGCATTCCTCTAGTTGCATTATTACCTCTTGCACTAAGATGGATGGGTACATAAATGTTCATGCTATTGCTTTCTTCATAGCACATGAATATACCCTCGCATGTGCGTAAAAATAGGGTGGTGCTTAACTTTTGCACAGGTGTATACAAGTTCTGAAGTCTATCGCACTAGAGTCCTAGTCAAGTCTGGTTGAAATCTCCCAAGCAGTTAATTAGTAGAAAATTCAAGATGGCTGCCAAACAAATTGACACAGCAAAATTCTGTATATATGTTCTGAAGCCTATCCCTATAAGGCCTTCCAGCCAAATTAGGTTAAAATCCACACAGCAGTTAATGAGTAGCATTTTGACATTTTCCAGTAGATTTTTCATAAAATCTCAGATTTTCACCCAAAAAATTGAGCAATCAGAATTCTGTATACATGTCCTGAAGCCTAGACGGATAGGGTCCTTCCAGCCAAATTAGCTTGAAATGAGGAGTAGCGTTTTTAAGCAAAAGTTGCTGGGCAGACGGATGACGGATGGTCGGCATGGCATAAGCTCACTTGATCATTCTGGCCAGTTGAGCTAAAATATGGACAGATCAAATTTCTTCAGACGTTCCGAAGCCTACCACTGTGGGCCTACCATCTCACAGCCAAATGTTGCTAAGAGCGATAAAGCGGTTAATAGAGGAGATCGGTTCATGGATGATGGACAGACGATGGGTGGACTACATGGACTAGATTATATATATATATATATATATATATATATATATATATATATATATATATATATATATATATATATATATATATATATATATATATATATATATATATATATATATATATATATATATATATATATATATCTATATATATATATATATATTAACCACATATTAATCACATATTAACCCTTTTACCAATGAATTCCCCGTACCTCAATTTCAAGGCAATAATACAGGAAAGCTGTTGAATATTTTAAAATTAATGTGACTGGAAGCTGTTGCTGCCATCTAATCATATTAACCCTTTAACCAGTCAAAAAGTCTTCTATAGTGGCCCTGATAAATGTCCATTTGCACAACCAGAGAAGATTAGTATTGAAAATTTATCACTGCAATGACTGACTCAGTAACTGAGCCAGTTATTCCAGTGATAAGTTGTCAAAACTACTCTCTTGGTCTGCAAATGGATATTTTCTATGAGAAAATTTAAATTTCCTTTGAAAAAATTTAAGGGTTAAAGGGTTAATTTCAAAATATTCAACAGATGAAGCTTTACATCACAAAGGATTTCTTTTATCAGGGATCTGTGGGTGTGTGTTAATAATTTAACAAAGTTCAAGTGGGTTTGCTACATGTATGTTAAAGACTTTGTCCTGATAACGAGCTTGACAGGCAGGAGTTTATCAAGACATCAAGCAGGCAGACAAATACAAAGGAATGATTAGCGATGTACATGTAAATAACGACTGGATTGATTCACACTAGATGTAAGTATTAAAGATTATGTTTAACTAACTCAATTACTACTGAGTGACTGTCATGTATAAACGAGAGAAAATGTAAAATGATGAAATTGTAATTTTTTTTTAACCCTGAAACCTCAATATTGTAATTTCAAGGCAAGTGAAGGGGAAAACAGATGTATATATATATATGAGTAATAGTAGTTTGACCAGAAACTGTCCAAGTCATACCAGTTTCAGGATATTCACCATAATATTGTGTGGCCCATAGATAATTTGTCACACAGGGACTGTAGTGTTGCAAGGGGTTAATTACAATTCTGTGATCCCAGAATACATCAATTTCAAGACAACCAGTGACATTGTTAGCTCATCTGGCCTGAAATTCAGCTGTGCTAAAAACCTTAACTGTTTAACACTCCTATCAGCCAAAAATGGCTTCTGTTCTGGTCTTGAGAAATGTCCATTTGCAGACCAAGAGAAGACTATTTTGGGAAATTTACCAGTGGAATGATTGGCTCGATAACCGAGCCAGTCATTCCATGGGTAAATTTTAAAAAAGTCTTCTCTTGGTCTGCGGATGGACATTTTTTATGAGAAAATTGAATTTTTAAAAACAATCTAATTAGTCGATCGTATTAGTGGCCCTCATTCATTTCTTTGTATCAGATGCAAATCTTTGCATCTTGGACCAAAGTGTTCATTATGCCCACGTTTTAAAAAACATCTGAGGATATTAAAATTGCCTCCAGTCGTCTGTCCATCCTTCCGTCACACTATCTCCTCCCAAACATATAATTGTGGCTACTTGTGGATTGCGTGACAACATTTATGTTTGGCTCTGGCCCCAGGGGCTGGGAAGGGAGTAAAAAGGTCAAGAAATTGATTGTCATGCAACTTCTCGGAAACCGTAAAAGGTCAAAGTGGTGAACATGGGGATTTGCGATGATGCATCATCAACCGAGCAATCTAGTTTTTGCTGGCAAAATTGGCACGCATGGAATTTAGATAAATTCCCATGTTTAATAAGTTTGTATTTTCAGCAAAACTTTTCATATTTTCATGTTTGTGGTTTCAAATACTGCCGTTGTGGGTGAGTAATCTCGGTGCCTCTTGTTCTGTGATGATATGCACTAGTACTGTGTCATACATAAAAAACAGAAATAATCTTACTAGTAATGTAATGGTACTCTAAACGAAATTACAGATTTTTTTATATGAGACAGTAGTTATACCTACCTCCCTAACACTCTCTGATAATATCAACCTAGACTCAATAACCCCAGATTAAAAAGAAAGGTGCCCCTACTGGGCAGGCAGTCAGTTGACAGTCTGCCGGAAGCCGGCCCAACCTCGCGCATGCGCAGACTGACACTGCCTCAGCTTGTACTATTGGCCGACACATACGACTAACAAGCCTGAAGACCGAGCCTCTGTGGGGCAGAGAGGCCCGGTCCATGGTAGGGAGGTATGTATAACTACTCTCTCGATTTCGTTTGCGGATTTCGTTCATTTCCCTTCAAGAGATATACTTACCTCCCTAACACTCTATGATATTGCCAGACTTCGTCAGTGAATTCGGCGGGAGGGAGGCGAGGTCCGAAGACCAGCTCATCCCTTGCGCATTTTTGCGTATGAAGCACCAATATCTGAAATTGTGTCAACCACAATCAGGAAATGACTTGAACACCGGATAACACCACAGATGGGTGAGTGTAATGACCGCATGTCAAATGCGATTCCCCCTCCTTTTGGGAAAGGAGAAGCTATGACTTCTATGTCTTATACGCTCTCTAAGAACTGGTGCAAAGTACTATAGGACATGAGATGAAAGCCTTCATTTTCGTATACTCTCAGTGAATGAACCACAAAATAAACACATACCATCACCATTTTAATAAAAACGGGTAAAGACGTGACAATAATATTATGTAACAACAAAATGCAAGATTGACCTTAAGCATATAAGCCATGTCTATATCAGTTCCACTTGGTGAAGAAACAGTGATACACGTTTATGTGGTTGCTACCATAATTAAAAAGTGCTGTCTGAAGACAGTGAGCGCAACTTATCTACACTATATACACCTGATCATCTTTTGAGAATCGATAAGGTAAGAGGATTAGTGGTGTCACAGAGGTAATGGCCGGTAAAACTTGACTCACAGTGCCACTGGGCTCCCGACATAATGTCATCCACCGGCACCACGTTAAACAGGGCAGTGGACGCCACTACGCTATGGACACTGTGAGCCTTGGCTAAGTCAACTTGTCTACGAGTAGCGGATTTGTGGCAAAATAGGATACATGCCACAATCCACCTAGATAGTGTCTTTTGAAGCCCTGCCATGGGGTACAATTTATGACAACAATAACGAAGATGGGGGCCGTCCGCCATTCTTGTGTACATTGTTTGTACCTACTGGACACCAAGCCTTTGAATGAGGATCAAACCTTGTCAAAGCTGGTAAAATAATTGGTTGACCTGGATATTTCAATAACTGGTTTTTAGCCATGAAATTAATCATAGGTAGAAGCCTAAGGCCTTCCCCTGTAACCACATAACGGTCTGCCTCGGTGGACAAAGCATGGATTTCGCTTGTCCGCCTTGTAGAGGCCGCAGCAATTAAAAATAGTTTTTAGTGTCAACATTTTCATAGAGATGGAACTTAGTGGTTCAAAGCAGCTAGAACTTGAAGCACTAGAGCTAAACTCCAAGACGGAATCGCTTGTGGATTTCTTGGTCTTCGATTACCCATGCCTTTTATTAAAGTGTTCAATGAACATACTTCGTCACTTCCCCTATCAACCAAGCAAGGGATAACTGACATCAAAGCTGACTTGTAGCCAGCAATACAGTTAGACTTGAGGCTATAGGTGTCATACAGGTGACAGAGGAAATCGGCTACTACCTGAATAGATGTATCCATTGGATTAAAATCTCTCTTTGAGCAACATTCTACAAAACTTTTGATTTTATAGTTATATGCTCTGGAGGTTGACCCTCTTCTGGCTTTTGCCATAAACATGGCTGCTTGCTCAGAAAAGCCCTCCTTAATTGCGGATTCCTTGACAACATCCATGAACTGCTTTCAAGGTGATCATATGTTCTAGGCACCAGCATAGCAGTTTGCAAGTCATCATACAGAGACTGGGTGACTTCGTTCCACCAAGGCGGTTCATGTAAATTACTACTGTTGAGTTGTCTGATCGAACTAGAACTATCTTGCCACAAACTTTGTCCAACAAATGTTCCAGGCCTAGAACTACTGCTCGTAATTCCAGTAGATTGATATGTTCTTGTGACTGATCCCGATTCCAAATCCCTGATACTGTGGCTTTTTCCAAACAAGCTCACCATCCCTCCAATGATGCATCCGTATACATTGTTACTTGAGGGTGGGGAGGGGTGAGCATCACACCTGCCAGATTTTCTCTTTTCATCCACCATTGAAGGTGGTGAATAAGAGATTCCAACACTGACACCTTTGAGTCCAGTGATCCTGTCCTCTGGGTCCACTGTGTCATGAGAATTAACTGGATAGGCCGCCTGCATAAGGCCGCCTGTGGAATGACTGGTTCCAGAGAAACCATCAACCTCAGCATGCTCAAGTAAACCCGTGGCAGTACATGACGACTGTTGCACACTGACTGTATTACTGAAATGAGTATTTCTACTGTCTCCTGAGTAGGATAAACATATCCTATCTCTAGATCGAAGAACATGCCCAGATAAACAAACTTCTGGGATGGGTTTAGCTCTGATTTTTTAAAGTTGATTATCCAGCCTAAGTCTGTGAGAGTTTTCAAAACTATCTCCAGATTTGCTGATAAACTTTCCTGATTGTGTGCTTTTAACAGCCAGTCATCTATGTAAGTGTGGATTGCTATGCTTTTCCTGCGGAGGTATGCTGTTATTGCAAGAACCACCCTGGTGAAGACCCGAGGAGCCGTTGAAATTCCAACGGGTAAAACCTTGAATTCCCACTGTCAGCCCTGGAATGCGAATCTCAGGTAGCGACGAAAACTCCTTGCAATTGGAATGTGGAAATAAGCATCCGTTAGATCTATTGATGCTGTCTACATTCCTTTCTCCAACCCTGCCAACACCGTTTTGATTGTTTCCATCTTGAAACTCAGTGTGTCTATGAACTTGTTCAATGGCTTGAGGTTGAGAATTGGTCTCCACCCTCCGGTGCTCTTTGTTACTAGAAACATGGTTGAATAGAAGTGAGGGTAATTTTGGGCCGGTTGAATTGCTCCTTTTTGTATGAGGGAATTTATTTCTTCCTCTATACACAACCATTGATCTGAATCTCTTGGAATTTGAGTCAACATTGGAACCAGAGACAGGTGCGATGGTGGGCCTATTGCCCAGTCAGGTTGGTACCCAGCTGAAAGCCCCCGCAGGACTAAGCGGTCCTGGTTAACTGCTCCCACTCTTGCTTGTGGAGGGCCAATCGACCTCCCATGGGTCCACTTAGGGAGACGTGGACATAAGCAGTGCAAGAGTGGGACTGTCTGGTTCTAGAAGCACTAGAGTGGTCCCTGTGGTAATCGGCCCATCAGGCACAATTACCATGACCAGATCCTCTCGCGCCACGGCCTGTGCCCCGAGGTGCACGGGTGGCTGCCTGACTGGCTGCGCTTGAGGAGCCTGCACAACCAACAACCCCCCCTGACCCCACTGCAGGCCAGTACTGGTGTAGCCGTGGCCTACGCTGCGCCGGTGGCTGGCCTCTGACTTGACTAGTGCCACTGCAGGCCTGCTGTGGACGGTACACAGGAGCCGCTGCATGAACGCGCTCCCTACAGAGCACCTTAAATTGCTCATGTAGTGCCCACTGATTATTGACTAGAGTGACAGTCTCCTGGAGGTGTCTACATCCCTCAACCCCAGAGACCAGGACCTAACATAGGCATCTGCAGCAGCTTATTAAACAAATCCTGAGACAGGCATAAATTTTCAAAGGCAGAAGTGTGCCTCGCCCTGACACTCCTAGTCACCACCCACATCATGCAATCCAGAGCCAGATTAATACAGTCCTGAATGGCTCCGTACTGAGACAGGGATTGCTAGGCGTGAAGCAAATGCTGTAATTATACCCTGTAACAGCTGGGAGACATGCGAGAGCACTGTTATGGATGCTCTAGAACTCTCTGCATCGCGCAATGAGGTGTTTGCTGAGGGCACAGCACTCGAGCACAGTGCTCCCATGTCAGAACGGGAGCCTGGCCGCGTGTCTTCCCCAAACGCTGCACGATCATCAGCACTCAGCTTTGGCACGATACCGTACTTCTGGTATTAACCAGCAATGATACGACACCGCCTAGCCACCTCACGGGGCTGCCTTCGCAAGCCGTCCCCCACTGGCTACCCGACTGATCCACGTTGAACTCTGGCCTGACGCTTACCAGCCATCGGCATGCATCAGACCAGTCCTCCTCCGTGGCCACCTGTGAGTGCTCGACTAATTACGAGCCCTCGTTGTCCTCTACAGCACTCGTAGGTGTGAATGATAAGCCAGAGAAAGCATGCAGGCCTGAGAGAGCAGTCATGCTTTGCGCTGTGGCTAGGCCAGGCGCCAGCGCCATGGAAGCGTGTGTGGTGTAATTCACCACACCATGGCCTGGACCAGCCGCCATCATATCCTCGGCAAGCCGAGGTATGCGGTACGGGCGGTTATCCGCTCCAACCCAGTCCACCCTTTGACCCATGAAGCTCCCTGCGAGGGATGCACGTTCATCCATTTCCATGTCCACGGCATCAACGGGTGAACCCAGCAGAAAATCCTCTTCCTCCTGGCCATGATAGATAGCCTCTGAGTTGGCAGAGTGCTAACCCGGGCTGGCCAGGGAAGGTACCGTAAGAGGATACTGTACCTGTGGGGTGTGGATGCTCCAGGCAACATGATAAGCGGGAACCTGGGCCCAGGAGGCCCGGCCCATGATCTACCTTGCCTCAAGCCGGGATCACTTAGGGCTGCTCCTGGATCCATCGGCAAGGTGCCAGGCCTTCCACGATCTACTGGAGCCACCACTGATTCACGTACATTTTCAGACCACGGACTACGACTGACACCAGAATCAGCGGTGGGGATTTTGATTTTCTGCTCGGGGGCAGATGAAGAGGACAATAAAGCACCTGTCCCAGGGAGCATGCCGCGAAGCAACTCTGGAACCAGATCTTTTATTGTCTTTCTCATCTCTCCCATCATTTCCAACCTGAAAGTCTCCATTTCTGAAGAAACAGAGGCCTTTCTCTTACCCTTACCACATACTCTTTTTCGCATGCTTCTCCTCCTCTGACACCTTATACTTAGCCTGTAATGACAATGAATTCAGAGAATGTTGTCGCCCCCCCCCCCACTGTTTACAGACGTTACATTAATGATACAGATAAACAGCATGATAAAAATATTGGCAGGAAATAATCATAAATATTTTCTAAAATATTAGAGTGCCATATAGCATAACTAGAGTCTTTAGCAAAGGCATACTACCAAGTTCAGTGCTCTTGATAACTCCACCAGAAGAACCATGCCTCAGCACCATATAAAGGAAGGGGTGGGACTAGAGGTCAGAATGACAAGCTCGCTCTTATGGAAGCCTCTATCACCCTGGGCATAGACATTTTTCCTAACATTTTATAGGGAAAAGGTGGAGACAAACCCTTTTAGATGTATACAAACCTCCTAACAGGAACCTGTGGACACAAACATAGAGAGATTAGTATTTTATGGCACCAGATAATAATATACCAGTTATTTGGGCGCCTATCATGTCTATACTACGTCACGGAAATAGGTGACACCGCATAATTAAGATGGAAATTTACGAAATTGTAATAGAGATCACCTGGTAACTATGGTCTTGGAGAAGCCTCAGGCATTCCACAATGGTCAGACATAATCCATGACACTCCAAAACAAATTCCAAAAGCGATAATTGAGCAAAAACAAGCGTGAACAGTTAGTAAACAAGCATGTGTTTCAGGCCAATAGTCAAGAATGAGGCAGTGTCAGTCTGCGCACGTGCTAGGTTGGGACCGGCATCTGGCAGACTGACAGCTGACACCCTGCCCAGTAGCGGGCAACTTTCTTTTTTTAATCTGGGGTTATTGCATCTAGGTCGATATTTGGGAAATATCATAGTGTTAGGGAGGTAAGTATATCTCTTGAAGTGAAATGAATATTTAATAGAATAAAAAGACAATATGACAGGATTTGAGGATAAGATGTGTTTGAAAACAGATAATAAATGCCATGAACACAAAAATTCCAGCCCCTACCACAAACAAAACATCTGCAAGAATATTGATAGCTAGTATCAAGAATGAAACTGATCAAGACATCTGAAAGTATAACCTTTCTATTGTCTGGATAGGTATTTCTTTTGATAGTGGTTATTGAGTAAACTGGCATACTGTTATTTTAGAGATGTATCCTATTTTCACCCCAAAGTCTGTGTGATGTTAACATAGATTAGGAATTTAATAGTTAAAATTATGCCAATTATATTTAAAACAATTTGACTGGCCTTATTTTGTTACCTATAAAACATAGGTGAAATGCATTGTCAACTAGTTTGGATGGTCTATGACATGTCATCGCAAATCCCTACATCCACAGCTCTGACCTTTTGACACACAAACCCCATGGAGGCAAAGCCAAATGTAAATGTACTCCTGCACCCCGCAATCATAAGAGTAACTCATACCCAATTTGCTTGAATTGTGTCCCAATGGTTTTGGAGTTGTGATACAATCAATTTACGCATACAACCCCAGCTTCTGTACATAAAATTGGTTTCTAGATTAAACCTGATTGTGTAAACCATGATTTCTGGACATCAGATATATACATGTATTGTTGTTGATTGGTACATACGTACACGTCAATATGGATGTGACTTTGTTTTTGCAGCCCACAGGAATGTGTACAAATATTTGTATAATCTAGATTGTGTGGTTGTTGGTGCATCATCGCAAATCTCCCACGTTCACTGCTTTGACCTGTTAGCCTCCCACTCCCATGTGGCTGTAGCCAAATGTAACGGGTCTATTGGACTGCTTATCATATGGTCTCTCCATATAGCAAATATGGTTAAATTCTGTGCAATGGTTTCTGAGGAGCTACATTACAATGAATTTCCGCATGTTGACCTTTTGATCCCTCCTTCCGTGTCCTGGGGATGGGGGGGGGGGGGGAGAAATGTCAATGTCCTCCACAATCATAGGGGTAATTCACATACCAAATTTGGTTGCATTCCATCAAATGCTTTTGGAGTTGCGCTACAATCAATTTCCACATGCACACACAGGTGGGACAGCATAATCCCACCCTTCTCTGCAACAAAATGGGGAAAATGAGAAGTCTGGTTACTCATATGCTGTGTACAAGGCTTACCTGACGCAGGTCTGTTATCATCTACGTCTAGCCGATATGGAGCCTGATAAAGAGAAAACAATGGGAAAACTTTATAGTCACTCTAAGATACAGTGAATGACCTCTCTGTAATGATTAAACTTCAAAGCAGACACTGGGAGCCTGTTCGGAAGGAGAGTCAACAAGCCTCAGAAAAGTGCTTCACAAAGGCAATTTCTTTCTACTTCAAACAAACTTGAAAAAGTACTTTTTGCCCCAGTATTAATTGGCCAACATGCTTATGACGCGATATATGGCCATGATGTATGATATTGCTTCATGTGTAATGCTTATGACATGTATGAGGTAATAGGATGTCACAGGCAAATACCTCTAAATTTTATTTTACCACAAGTTACATCCAAATATGTTTTACGTACTAGATTCGAAAGGAGAGGGTTTTCTCTGCCTTGCAGATTGTGTAGAGCACCTCTCCTTCTGAATAGGCTTCAGTACTTCACAATAATCTACTTTAATTCTATACTTTTGTATGATAGTTATTCTAAGTGGGAACTATTTTTAAACAGGAGGCCCAAGGGGCCTGTATAGCTCACCTGGACCATAGGCATTTCAACTAGAATGCTCTTTATCAACAAAATGGCCACCAAACCGTTTATCCAACAATTTCGAAAATCACACATTTGAGATCAGAATACCCAAAAACACATAAAACCAATTTCGGCCTCAAGATCCATCAAATAAAAAAATCTAATATGGATGCCAAACATGCTATATTTTGATTGGCCCGTGGTGTCCAGGTTTTTGGACGGATCAACTTCCCTTGAACAACTTTAATGGCCCTTGGTCCCTAATCATATCTGCCAAATTTCGGCCCGATCCCTTCAGCAGTTCTGGAGAAGTCGTTTTCGATACAGCTAGGTCAACCAAGATGGCCACCAAACCATTTGACAAATCAAGTTCCCTTGAACAAACTTGGTTCAGCTCTTGCCCTAAATCATATTTCATCAGGTTTGCATCAATCCCATAAGCGGTTCGGAGAAGATTTTTAAAGACATTTCTAAAAATCGGCCAAAATCCAAGATGGCCGCAGCCTAATTAGCCGATCGGCTTCATTTGAACACAGTTGAATCGCTATACCCTAAGGATGCTTCCTGCCAAATATAATTGAAATCGGCCAGGTAGTTCTCGAGAAGAAAACATTTTAAATTTCCCATTGCTTTAGTATGGGAGCTTTTGGCGGGAAAATGATTCAAGATGGCCACCAAACTGTTTAACCGACAGTTTCGAAAATTGCAAATCTGAGCTCAGAATACTCTACAACACACACAAAACAAATTTCAACCTTAAAATCCATCAAATAAAAAATTCCAATATGGCCGCCAAACATGCTATATTTTGATTGGTCCACGGCAGCCATGTTTTCTGACGGATCAAGTTCTCTTAAACAAACTTTAATGGCCCTTAGGCACTAATCATATCTGCCCCATTTCGGCCCGATCCCTTCAGCGGTTCTGGAGAAGACGTCATTTTCGTTACAACTAGGTCTACCAAGATGGCCGCCAAACCATTTGACCAATCAAGTTCCCTTGAACAAACTTGGTTCAGCTCTTGCCCTATGTCATATTTCATGAGATTTGCATCAATCCCCTAATCGGTTTCGGAGAAGATTTTTAAAGACGTTTCCTAAAATCGGCCTAAATCCAAGATGGCCACCGGCCAAATTGGCCGATCGGGTTCCTTTGAACAAACTTGGATCCCTATGCCCCAAGGATGCTTCCTGCCAAATATAATTGAAATTGGTCCAGTGGTTCTTGAGAAGAAGTCGTTTAAAGGAAAAGTTGATGGACAACGGACGACGGACGGTCGCCACGGCATAAGCTCACTTGGCCTTTCACGCCAGGTGAGCTAACAATTATTGACAAAATGTCCTTATTGTATTAATTTTAACATCTGTCTTTGATACTGTTGTGTGAGTTAGATTTACAAACTTATTGTATAATGACTCACGCTGTCATTTTATCAGCTCTCATTATTCTTAATGCTATTTCTCGCATATTAACCCTTTAGTGGTCAAATTTGGTCAAGAAAATCAAAATATTTCTATATGGAATGTCCATTTGCAGGCTAAGAGAAGACTATTTTTGAAAATATATGACAGGAATGACTGGCTCATTTATAATCTTCTCTTGGCCTGCAAATGGACATTGCTCCAGATGACTGCATAGGTCAGTTTGACCATTAACGGGTTGAAGACACATCCTACTGAAACTTTATTTAATTTTGCCTATTGATGAAGTTTACAATCTCAGTTAAGTTAGTTATAAAAACAAGTTAAAAAAATGATTTTCTATAATATTGAACCATTTGTGCAATGCTATTTCGTATGATGTCCGAAAACAGATTACCAGATTAGAAATAAATCAAATTCTGACCTCGTCAGGGTTGTTTCCTGGACGCCTACAAAGATCTCTGTCCCTGATGACATCATCAGCAATGTTGTAAGGATGGTACATGCCCAGCTCCCGGAGGCGTTCATCGAGGCTAGATAGACTACCTGTAAATATGAAGTATCTTACAGGGCTTGAAATTAATGCAACACTAGTCAGCAGAGTTAGTCATTAGTATTTTTAGGCCCTATACTACATAATTATCAGTTAATATATAGAACATATACATATCCATTTTCAATGGAAATTGTGTAATTTTGAAAACCATGTCAATGAAAGCAGATGCCTCTCAAGACGATGAGTTGAATTCTAATGGTGTGCAAATTGTGATTGGTCAATTTTAAAGAGAACAAGCATTCTCTCAATAGGAATGACCTATGAAATGCTCTGTTTTATGACCACATTGATACGTGTATTATAAAGAGGACAATGATGCTTAGTGACAAGCATGCTGAATCAATGATTACTGCAGAGCATGTTTAGTTGATTAAGTTGTGTTTTGATTATTACAAAATTGACATTTAGATGCATGCTTACACCTGTACCATGCCAACCTGTTATAAACATATAACAAACTCAAGCACGAATGCTTTCAAATTTTAAGTGGATGATAAAGTACATACATTCAGATTTTACCAAGAATTAGAGTTTTTGACGACTTCTTTGATTTCTTGGTACATAAGTCGGTCGGTAACTCGATATATGTTTATATTTACATCACAAAAAATGGAAATTCACAATTAAATCCGAAAACTGTGCAAACCTAAATGACAATACCCCCATCACCATGACAGTGACTAATAATCCAACATGATTATGCATGATTAGGCATAAAACACAGGTTAGAGATTTGCTGTATTGTATTAGTATTGATGGGCAAATTATCTTTAATCTTTTAATGGTCAAGCCGGCCAAAACCGCCCTCTAAAACCGCCCTCTGCAATGGACTTGAGGAATGTGCATTTGCAGGCCAAGAGAAGATTATCTTTGAAAATTTACCATCGGAATGACTGGCTATGTAAACGACTTTTCGCTTGGCCTGCAAATTCACCTTTCCAGAGTACCCACCCATCATATTATGTCATAATGAACTGCGTGGTGTGTACAATGACATCATAATGAATGACGACGATAAGTACGTCACGAACGCATATTTGATGACGGTCTATGGGCTGTTGTACAAATTGTTTGCTTTTACTATTTAATAAATATTCTGTTGAATATTTTGAAACTAATTTGACTGGCCGCTGTTGCTGCCTATGGCAGCAACAGCACCCAGTCTAATTAGTTACAAAATATTCAACAGCTTCCCTGTATAGTTTTCAGGAAATTGATAGCTAGGGCATTCGGGGATCGATCAATCCAAACACGGCGAGGTGTGGGTGGAGCTTAGCTAGTGATGGGCGGGGCATAGCTAAAAATGGAAAGGTCCATTGGCATTCACTATAAGCAAAAATGTAATTTCCTTGACAGATCTTGACATAAAAGGCTTAAAGGTGCATATTCACACCAAAATGCTTGAAAACTAAATTGTTAAAATTGTATACTCTTACAAGCTTAAATTGTGTCCTTAAATGTAAAGAAACGAAATAAATCTTAACATAGAACTGGTAAAACATGATAAATCTTAACATATAATGGTTTCATTCAGCATAAATTAATATAATTATTTTTAGTTGTGAAGTTGTATTAGGGACTTGGATGAACTTGATGAATTTATACGTAATGAAATCATCATAAGTTTAGATTTATTTCATTACATTACATCTAGACACACAATTTTAGGCATCTAAAAGTATATAATTTAACCAATTTTATTTTAAAGCATTGTGGTGTGAATATTCACCTTTAATGACAGATTTCTTACCAGGTTCGCTTTCTGTAATTGATTCATCGATGAAATGAGAGCCATCTTCAGCTTTCCTAGAATAAAACATGAAACAAGATTACAATGAAAAACAAAGGGTCATTATTACAATTAAACCTGTCCTTAATGACTATCTCAGCTACACAATTAGTTACTATGTGCTCTCTAAACATGCTAAACTAAGGTAATACGAGTAGATTGGTAACCCCACATTAGGGTTGGGCGATATTGCTCAAGGCATGACGATATCGGTATCTCATTAAAATACTGTGGTATCACGATATATCATCATTTGGGTGGGGTGTGGAGTTAGGGTGTAAACAAAGAATAACATGTATTTCAAATTGGTGGTGTCTACAAGTTATTTTGATTAAATTTGTTGCATTGAAACCGTAAATTGAGATCGCCATGATTGCCATTTCCACATATTTAATACACGAAATTCCACACTTTGACACCCTTCAATACACAGTTTAAATCAACGAATGTAATGCAACTAACCGTATTCATCACAAATAAGAAAAATAAAGGATTTTCTTCTGTTCTTGTGTTGTATTTTGTGTTATCTTTACCTCACGACAACTGTCAAAAGATTGAGCAAGGAATACGCATTAACTTCATTGTACAGAAAGGAATTCCGAAATCTGATTGGCCGCCGTATCATACTTGAGCCAATCAGAATTCACACTGCAGAATGCCTACAGCTGTTATCACGCCCACCGCTAGCGTAGACGATGCAAATTAATAAAATAACACTGTTTGATTTTGAACGAGAACAAGCGTGAAGACTGGAAACAATTATATCAGATTTTATTTGGTCTGTAATATTAAATACTAATTTGTCCCATTGTAGACCTATTCAAATTCGCTCACTACTTAGCGGTCCTATCCATTGATCTCGAGGCGTAGCCGGGATGTGTGAAATTAACCCAGTCAACACTGCAACCAAAACTGCCACAATAGATCGAAGACTGGAAATAATTAGGCCTAAATTATTTATTTTAAGGCTGTTTCTCACTTAGAATAAATCTGTAATGTTATATGTGGAATGAATTTTGATCTGATTCGTTTAAAAATGCTAAATATATTGTATAAAGTTACATAAAAACGTATAACGGTAAAGCAAGAGATTAACTTCCCCCTCACCCACCGTTCCAAGCTGTGGTATTGATAAGGGATTAAGTGTGTGTGGTTTCCTATCGACCTAAAAAGTTTTAAAGTTTAAATCTTTCACGGTCAGAAAAATGTTTAACCATGCAGATCAATGACTAATGGATAAATAGCTTGACCTGTAGTAATGACGTCATCAGATTGGAATGTGGGTAGTGCAAATAGTATTCCCCACTGACTAATACTCAGAATGAGGCAAGAAAAAACATGGCATCGTCTATTTATGTAATTATGAAAAGTGAACAACGAAGGATTATTTTGTACTTTAAATCATTTTATTAGCGCAAACAAACCATGAATTAAATGAACACAGATTATTTTGGAGTTTATTAAGTTTTTATTACCTTAGACAAAGACTGGGTTATTACTTAAAGACTATTACTGGACTGAATAGAGGTAAGAGTATGGCATTTCTAACTTAGTTATTTATATTATGCTCACAGCTAAAAGTGCAATATCGTCCTGTCGGTATTGACGATATTTACGATTTTTTGAAATTATGACGATTTCGGTATCGGTATTCGGCATATCGCGATATTGACGATAATATCGAAAAATCGCCCAACCCTACCCCACATGCCTTCTACCAGTCCAGAACTAAGATAATGCATATGCAGCAACAACAGCCAGTCAAATTAGTTTCAAAATATTCACCAGCTTACCTGAATAGTTTTCTGGAAATTGATAGTCAGGGGGTTTAAAGATCGATCGATCCCAACAGGAGTGAGGTGTGGCTGGAGCTAAGCTAGAGATGGGCGAGGCATAGCTAAAACTGGAAAGGTCCATTGATGACTGCATGACAAAGTTGGGACAGGTGAGATAATTATGCTTACCTGAGTGTTTTCCTGCGCAAAGCTCTCCGCTCGGATCCACATTCAGAAATAGTCTCATCTGTGCTAACATCTGGCTGGAATGGAACATCATTAGTGACTGGTCTATGTATATGGATATGATGAGGTCTGTGGTCTGAGAGTGTCTCTGGATGGTTACTGCTAGAACATGACTGATCATCTGTCCTGTACCTCCTGTTACTAAGGGGTGATGTATGAGGTCCTCCTCTACTACTTATGCTGGTGTCATGGCTCTCTTCTGAGTGCATCAGCAGGTTTAACTCTACAAAACATAAACATTTATCATGATAATAATAATATGGGGATACAGTGTGGTGCCATTTGATTACCTGATAAAAAGATTTGCAGTCTATATCCACCATAGTTTTTATACCCTTATAGTCAGTAATACTTGGTACAGTCAGAAAAAAATCCCAATGTTAGATGCACCAACATGACCAAGTGCATGTAGAACTAATTTCTTATTTCTACCCCTGAATTTAATTTGTACATGTAATTTTAATTGAACCAATTCAAAAGTTACTGGTGAACTAGTGTTTAAGTAGACATAGAAATCTGGGGGTCCCAACCTGAAATCTGGGGGTCCAAAACTGAAATCTGGGATACCCATGCAGTTTTTCTCATCATTGCTAAAATTAGATCCAACCACAGACTCACAGTCGGGCCAATGCTAGATTTTGTGGGTATGTTTGTGCAAAAACCCATAAAAACTAATTATCTATGCCTGTTTTGGACCATTTTGGAAAAAACGGAGGGGATATTGCAATTGCCTCTGTCCATCCAACTATCTCCTGTCATGCATGTGAAAACGTTTGGTGGAATTAAATCAAATTTGCTGTGTGTTACCCACATGATTACAGACTGCAAGATGACATTTTCATTAGCCTCTGCTCAAACAGTGGGGATGTAGGCAGGTTGGAGGTGGAGGGCAGAATGATAAGGTTGACTGAACTCAACATAACTTGCTATGGGAGTTACTCCTATGATTGCGGATCATTGTGAGGCAATATTTACATTAATTAGGCTTTGCCCCCAGGGTGGGGTTGGGGTAGGGTGGGGACAGTGGCAATGCAGAATGTCAAAGTTGATGAAAGCATGGTGATTTGTGATAGCATGCCATCGACTGCACATTCTAGGTAGTTTTTACCCGTACATTTGGGGGGTCCCCAAGTTAAATTTTGGAGGTATACACCCTCAAAAGGACACCTATGAGAAACCCTGCAGACAGGTACATGTATCATCCACAGTCAGTCCAATGCATGGTAAAATAAGAAGTTATCAAATTTCTTTTTCACAAGTGAGATGACACACTTACCTCCCTAACACTCTTGATATACTAGTAGCTGCCCCTACTGGGCAGGTGGAATGTACACAATCATGCACATGTCAGACCCCACCTCTGCGCATGCGCATACTGGTACTTCCGTTACAAAATATTGGCTGACATTATCATAGAAGCAACTATTCAAACAACCAAAGGACCAGGCCTCCGTGGGGTAGAGAGGCCGGGATCCTGTTAGGAGGTATGTCATCTCACTCGTGAAAAAGAAATTTGATAAATTTTCTTATTTCACATCATGAGAACATACTTACCTCACTAACACTTTTGATAAAAGCCAGAATTTGAAAGTAAATTTGGCGGGAGGGAGGCAAGGTCCTAAAACCAGTTCACCCTCGAAGAGACTAGCTCTATGAATTTTCAAGAGATTTAAAATATCTGAAATTGTGTCTGAAACCACAACCAGGAATAGAAATTTGCACCGGATAATTGACCGATGAAGAGATTGATCAAAAGGCAAATGCGCTCCCCCCCACCCCCACCCCCCCCCCCCTCTTTCTGAGGAAGGTTAGGAAAAAACGTTGCTCTAAATGACTAGCATGTTCTCTAATACTTGAAACAAGTATTACTAGACATTGGAAACAGAATTGCTTCATTTAAAAAACAAACTCTGAAAGAACCACAATTAAGAGACTTTAACCATCACCATATTAAATAATAACCTGAGACAACCAACAAGACAAAAAAAAGAAAATGGTCACATATACTTACCTCTGATGTCTTGAACACGGAAATCACCTCTTCCCCCAAATGGATGAAGAGAATGTAACAGGAAATAGTAGGAATCCCCTACTAACAAATGTGATATTTGTAAATAGCAGAGGAGGAAAACTAATTACAAATAAATACCTCTGCATTATTTTCTGAGGACTGAGATGGAGAGCGGGTTGGAAGTGTCACAGAGATAATGGTCGGTAAAACTTGAGTCACAGTGCCACTGGGCTACTGACATAATGTCTTCAACAGAAACATCATTAAATAATGCTGTGGAAGTTACCACACAATGGACACTATGAGCCTTGGCTCTATCTACTTGTTTTCCAGTGGCTGTCTTATGACAGAATTGAATGCATTCTACTATCCATCTGGAAATAGTGTCTCCTGACGCTCTACCATGGGGTTCAATATATGACAACCATAGGGAGCATGGGTCAGTCTGCCAAACCTGAGTCCTTCTTTTGTATTTATTTAAGGCACGGACAAGATACCATGCTTTAGCACCAGGATCATATCTGGTTAAGGCAGGTAAAATTATAGGTTGACCCGGATATTTTAAAGATTGATTCTTAGCCAGGAAATTCAATCTCGGTAGAAGCTTAAGGTAACTATATAACTGTCAGGCTCAGCAGACAAGGCATGAATTTCACTTTTGCATCTGACTGGGCTGCCGCCGTTAAAAATACAATTTTAAGAGTCAATAATTTTTATAGAAATAGAACTAAGTGGTTCCAAAGGTTTATCACTCAAAACTTGAAGAACCAGAGAAAGACTCCATGATGGTGTCTGTGGAGGATTTCTCGGTCTAAGATTTCCCATATACCTTTGATAAGAGTATTTATAACACATACTTCATCACTTCCCCTCTTTGCCACGTCATTAATTCTGATTTATATCCAGCAATAGAATTAGGCTTAAGACTATAGGCATCATACAGGTGGCAGAGAAAATCAGCTACTACCTGAATAGATGCATCCATTGGACAGATACATCTCTTTGAGCACCATTCTGCAAATCTGTTAATTTTATAATTATATGCTCTGGAGGTTGACCCCCCCCCCCCTCCCTCCGGCTCTGGCCATGAAATTGGCTGCTTGCTTAGAAAATCCCTCCTTAATTGCAGATTTTTTGACAACATCCATGCAGTCAATTGAAACATTGATGGATTTTTGTGAAGGGGCTTGCCCTGGAAGATAATATTGTCCATCAGAGGCAGAGGAACCAGATTGCAGACCAGAAGGCCCAGCAGATCCGTAAACCATGATTGGCTTGGCCAATTCGGGGCGATCAGAAGGATTTGGCATTCCTCCTGCTTGATTTTCTGAAGAATCCTTGGAATCAGGATTGTTGGAGGGTATGCATATGCATACATTACACTCCAACTGATAGCTAGCCCATCTATTGCGATAGCTCTTGGATCTGGAATCAGAGAAACGTACATCGTCATCTTTGCATTCTTCTTCATTGTGAATAAATCTATGTTGGGTTTTCCCCAATGATTGAACAGATGATCCGCCACACATTGATTTAGTTGCCATTCCGTAGGCAGAATGCTCATCCTTCGGATCAATGAGTCTGCTAACAGATTAAGCCTTCCCGGGATATGAACTGCTTTCAAGGTGATCATATGATCCAGGCACCAGCAAAGCAGTTTCCATGTCATCATACAGACTGGGCGACTTCGTTCTGCCCTGGCAGTTTATGTAACTCACTACTGTTGAGTTGTCTGAACGTATCAACACAAACTTTCCCTCCACTTCCTTTAAGATGTGTTACAGGCCTAGAATTACAGCTCATAATTCTAGCATGCTCCTTTGACTGATCCAGATTCCAAAGCCCTGATATTGTGGCTTCTTCCAGGCAAGCTTCCCCCATCCCTTCATCGACGCATCTGTAAACATCGTTACTTGAGGGTGGGGAGGGGTCAGAATGACCCCCGTCAGGAGATTCTCTGTCCATCCACCAATGAAGGTGATGAATGAGAGGATCCAACACTTGAATGCGCGAGTCCAGCGATCCTGAACTCTGAATCCACTGAGTCATGCGAACCAGCTGAATCGGCCATCTGTGCAAGGCCGCCTGAGGAATGACTGGTTCCATTGAAACCATCAGACCTAGCATTCCTGGGATTGATAAACATATCCTATCTCCAGATCGAAGAACATACCCAGGTAAACAAACTTCTGGGATGGAGTCAGCTCTGATTTCTCAAAGTTTATTATCCAGCCTAAGTCTGTGAGAGTTTTCAAAACTATCTCCAGATTTGCTGCAAGACTTTCCCGATTGTGTGCTTTTAACAGCCAATCTTCTATGTAACTGTGGACTGCTATGCTTCTCCTGCGGAGGTATGCTGTTATTGCAAGAACCACCCTGGTGAAGACCCGAGAAGCCATGGAAATTCTGAATGGTAAAACTTTGAATTCCCACTGTCGGCCCTGGAATGCAAATCTCAGGTACCGACGAAAGCTTGTCGCAATTGGAATGTGGAAATAAGCATCCTTTAGATCTATGGACTGTTTCCATTTTGAAACTTGGTGTGTCTATGAACTTGTTCAATGGCTTGAGGTTGAGAATTGGTCTCCGCCCTCCAGTGCTCTTTGTCACTAGAAACACGGTTGAATAGAAGCCCTGCCAATTTTGCGCCGGTTGAATTGCTCCTTTTTGTATGAGGGAATTTATCTCTTCATCTATAGACAACCATTGATCTGGATCTCTTGGAATTTGAGTCCAGATCGGAAGCAGAGACAGGTGCGATGGTGGGCCTATTGCCCAGTTGGGCTGGTATCCGTCTGAAGGCCTGGGTCCTGGGTTAACCGCTCCCACTCTTGCTTGTGACAGGTCAATCGACCTCCCACGGGTTCACGTAGGGAGAGAGGTGGACATAGCAGTGCAAGAATGCAACTGTCTCTGGTTCTAGCATTGGCATGGTTCTTATGGAAATCGGGCCATCAGGCATGATTACCATGACTAGATCCCCGCATGCCATGGCCTGCGCCGGCCGCGCCATGGCCTGCGCCAGCCACACCATGGTCGGTTGCTCGTGCAACTTGGTGCGCAGGCAGCTGCTTCGCTGGCTGCGCTTGACGAGCCTGCGTCACCTCCCCCCAACTGCAGGCCGGTGCTGGAGTGGCCGTGGCCTACGCTGTGCCGGTGGCTGGCCCCTGACTTGACCAGTGCCACCTCAGGCTTGCCGTGGATGGTACGCAAGGGGCGCTGCGTGAATGTGCTCCCTACGAAGCACCTCAAATTGTTCGCATAGTGCCCTCTGATTCTTGACTAGAGTGACTGTCTCCTGGAGGTGTCTACATCTCTCACCCACAAAGAGACCAGGACCTGACATAGGCATCCACAGCAGCCTGTTGTACAGATCCTGAGATGGACACAAATTATCTAGAGCAAATGTGTGTCTCGCCCTGACACTTGTAGTCACTGCCCTAGACATACAGTCCAGAGTCAGGTTAATACCATCCTGGATGGCTCTCTGTACTAAAACAGGGCTTGCTTGGCGCGATGAAGATGCTGTTACTACACCTTGTAACAGCTGAGAGACATGCAAGCGTGCCGCTATGGACACTCTCGAGCTCTCCTCTGAACCGTGCAATGCTGTGTTTGCTGAGCGCAGGGTGCTCGAGCACAGCGCTTTCGTGTTAGAACGGGAGCCTGTCCGTGTATCCTCGTCAAGCGCTGCGCACTCATCAGCGCTCGGCTTTGGCACTGTACCATATTTCTGGTATTGGCCAGCAACAATACGGTACCGCCTCGCCACCTCGCAGGGGGGGGGGGGGGCCTTCGCAAGCTGTGCATTAATTAGGCTTAATGGACATCTCTGCTGCCATGAACATATCCACTATATGTTCTGCTAATGGCAGAGATACAATGGTGGTAATTGCCAGCTTTCCAGCCAACCACGGGCGCTGGTCCCACTGGCTTGCCGACTGTTCAACACAGAGCTCTGGCCTAATGCTTACCAGCCATTGGCACGCGTCAGACCAGTCCTCCTCTGTGGCCACCTGTGAGTGCTCGACAAGGCGCGGGCCTTCGTCATCCTCTAATGCACTCGCAGGTGTAAACACGGCTGAAGCCATGGATACTACTGGCTGGCCATGGAAAACAAAGAGTGCTAACCCTGGCTGGCCAGGGAAGGTACTGTAAGAGGAGGCGGTACCTTTCGGGCGCGAAATTTCTAGGCACGAGCCTGTGTCCAGCAGCCCTGGTCCAAGATCTAACAGCGCAGCAAGCCTGCTGCCATGATCATATAGACCTGCTTCAGGATCCATTGGCAAGGCGGCAGGCCTTCCAAGATCCACTGAAGCCACCACTGATTTTGAAACATTTTCGGACCACGGACCACAACGGACACCAGAATCAGCAGTGGGGATTTTCTGCTCGGGAGCAGATGAAGACAATAAATTACTCGGCCCAGGGAGCATGCTGCGAAGCAGCTCTGGTACCAAATCCCCCAAACGACCCCCTTTAGTGGGTTGGTCTGCAGTTTTATTAACCACGATAAAAACATACTTACCGTTCAATCAAATAACTCTCAAAGTTGTAAGCTGAACTTCAGCGCAAAGCTATAAAAACTTAAGCTGGATATGGCCGACTGTTTTGTTTGCAGAATATTTGAAAAGTTAATCTGTTTCCTATTTGGGCTCTATTGCGCATGCGCGGGGGCGCTTAGTGACAGGTGTCACCAAGGAGTGAGTACAGACGGGTCCCAGTCTCTATCAGGGCTTATGCTGGGGGTGTACCCTACCAGTAGCCTGGTTAAGGGTATACATAGAAATGGAATAGGCATATGGGGGGTATAAGAAAATTTACAAAATTTCTTTTTTCACGAGTGAGATGACATACTTATCTCCCTAACACTCTTGATATACTAGTATATCGGCTCTAAATTCAATAATATTTAGAATTATAAAAAGTTAGGTGCCCCTAATGGGCAGGTGGATGTACACAGTCATGCACATGACAGACACCACCCACTGCGCATGCGCATACTGGTACTTCCGTTACTAAATATTGGCTGACATAGCTGTTAGGGAGGTAAGTATGTCATCTCACTCGTGAAAAAGAAATTTGGTAAATTTTCTTATTTCACATCATGAGAACATACTGACCTCCCTAACACTCTTGATAAAAGCCAGAATTTGAAAGTCAATTTAGCGGGAGGGAGGGAGGCAAGGTCCTGAAAACCATCACACCCTCGAAGAGACTAGCTCTTTGAATTTTCAAGAGATTTAAAAACATCTGAAATTGTATCTGAAACACAATTAGGAATAGAATTTTGCATTGGATAATCGACCGATGAAGAGAGATTGATAAAAAAACAAATGAGGAAGGTTAGGGAAAAACGCTGCTCTAAATGACTAGCACGTTCTCTAATACTTGATGAAAAGTATTACTAGACATTGGAAAAAGAAGAATTGCTTCATTTTCAAAAAACTCTCTGAAAGAACCACAATTAAGAGACATTAACCATTACCATATTAAAAAAAAAAAATATGACACCATCACCAAGACAAAAAACAAAATGGTCACCTCAGATGTCTTGGGCACGGCACTCATCTCTTCCCCCACCGGATGAAGAGAATTGTACCAGCTAATAGTAGGAATACCCTACCAACAAATGTGAGATTTGTAAATAGCAGAGGAGGAAAACTAATTACAAATACATACCTCTACATTATTTATTTTCTGAGGACTGAGACGGCGAGCGGGTTAGAAGTGTCACGAAGGTAATGGTCGGTAAAACTTGATTCACAGTGCCACTGGGCTACTGACATGTCTTCAATAGAAACACCATAAAATAATGCCGTGGAAGTTACCACACCACAGACACTATGAGCCTTGGCTCTATCTACATGAATTCCAGTGGCTGTCATATGACAGAATTGAATACATTCTACTATCCATCTGGAAATAGTGTCACTTGACGCCCTACCATGGGTTTCAATATATGACAACCTGCAGAACCAGAGAAAGACTCCATGACGGTGTCAGTGCAGGATTTCTTGGTCTGAGATTGCCCATACCTTTAATAAGAATATTTAAAAAACTTACTTCATCACTTCCCCTCTTTTCCAAGCAAGGGATAACAGTCATTAATGCTGATTGGTATCCAGCAATAGAATTAGGCTTAAGACTATAGGCATCATACAGGTGACAGAGAAAATCAGCTACTACCTGAATAGATGCTTCCATCGGATTGATACATCTCTTTGAGCACCATTCTGCAAATCTGTCGATTTTATAATTATATGCTCTGGAGGTTGACCCCCTTCTGGCTCCTGCCATGAAATTGGCTGCTTGCCAAAAGCCCTCCTTAACCACGGATATTTTGACAACATCCATGCAGTCAATTAAAACATTGACAGATTGTTGTGAAGGGTCTTGCCCTGGAAGATAATATTGTCCATCAGAGACAGAGGAACTGGATTGCAAACCAGAAGGTCCAGTATATCCGTAAACCATGATCGGCTTGGCCAATTTGGGGTGATCAGAAGCACTTGGCATTCCTCCTGCTTGATCTTCTGAAGAATCCTTAAAATCTGGATTGTTGGGGGTTATGCGTATGCATACATTCCCTTCCAACTGATAGCTAGTGCATCTATTGCGATAGAGCTAGGATCTGGAATTTGAAAAACGTACGTCGTCATCTTCGCATTCTTCTTCATTGCGAACAAATCTATGTTGGGCTTTCCCCAATGATTGAACAGGTGATCCGCCCCACATTGATTTAGTTGCCATTCCGTAGGCAGAATGCTCATCCTTCGTCTCAATGAGTCTGCTAACAGATTCAGCCTTCCCGGAATAAGAACTGCTGCTTTCAAGGTGATCATATGATCCATGCACCAGCAAAGCAGCTTCCATGTCATCATACAGAGACTGGGCGACTTTGTTCCGCCCTGGCGGTTTATGTAACTCACTACTGTAGAGTTGTCTGAACGTATCATCACAAATTTTTCCTCCACTTCTTTTAAGAAGTGTTCCAGGCCTAGAATTACAGCCCGCAATTCTAGCATGTTGATATGTTCCTTTGATGCATGCGTAAACATCGTTACTTGAGGGTGGGGAGGGGTCAGCATGACACCCGCCAGGAGATTTCCTCTCCATCCACCAATGAAGGTGATGAATGAGAGGGTCCAATACTTGAATGCGCGAGTCCAGTGATTCTGAACTCAGCGTCCACTGAGCCATGAGAAACAAGTGAATCGGCTGCCTGCGTAAGGCCGCCTGAGGAATGATTGGTTCCATTGAAACCATCAGACCTAACATTCTCAGATAGACTCGTGCTAGAATATAACGACTGTTGCAAACCAACTGAATGCACGAGAGGAGATTTTCTACTCTCTCCTGGGATGGATAAACATATCCTATCTCCAGATCGAAGAACATACCCAGGTAAACAAACTTCCGGGATGGAGTCAGCTCTGATTTCTGAAAGTTGATTATCCAGCCTAAATCTGTGAGAGCTTTCAAAACTATCTCCAGATTTGCTGTCAAACTTTCTGGGTTGTGTGCTTTCAGCAACCAGTCACCTATGTAGGTGTGAACGGCTATATTTCCCCTGCCTAAGTAGGCCGTGATAGCAAGTACCACTTGAGTGAAGAACCTTGGAGCCGTTGAGATGCCGAATGGAAGAACCTTGAATTCCCATTGGCGTCCCTGAAAAGCAAATCTCAGGAACCGACAAAAACGCCTTGCAATTGGAATGTGGAAATAAGCATCCTTGAGATCTATTGATGCTGTCCACATCCCCTTCTCTAACCCCAACAACACCGATCTTACTGTTTCCATTTTGAAACTCGGTGTATATATAAACTTGTTTAGAGGTTTGAGGAACAACCCCACCCACCCCCCACCCCCCAGTGTTCTTTGTCACAAGAAACACGGTTGAATAGAAGCCCGGACAATCTTGTGCCGGTTGAATTGCTTCCTTTAGAATTAGATATTCTATCTCCTCTTCTATGCACAACCACTTGTCTGGATCCCTTGGAATTTGAGTCCTGACTGGTACAGAGACAGATGCAACGGCGGACCTCTTATCCATTCTGGACTGTATCCGCGCGAAAGCCATCGCAAGACTAAGCGGTCCTGAATTAACCGCTCCCACTCCTGAATGTGGCAAGTCAAACGACCTCCCAATGGTGCACCTAGGGTTGACGGGGTGCCCATAAATTTTAGAAGTGAAAGTGTCTCTGGTACGAGTGACAACACCCGAGTGGTACCTGTGGTAACCGGAACATTTTTTAGCCCATCAGGCCCGGTTACCACGTGCCGCTCTTCGCGCACCGCGCCCAGCACCACGAGCGTACTGCTGTCGAGTAGCCGCGGGCTGAACATGCACGTGTTCTCTGCGCAGCACCTCAAACTGTGCGCGCAGCACCCCTCTGGTTGTTTACCAAAGTCAGTCTCTTGGAGGTGCTGACAACCTTCACCTCCAAAAAGACCAGGGCCAGCCATCGGCGCTTGCAACAAGCGCGACTTGAGCTCTTGAGACGGGCACAAATTGTCCAAAGCAAAAGTGCGTCTCGTCCTCAATGACTTCGTGACTGACCTAGTCAGATAGTCCAACGCCAGGTTGATCCCATCCTGGATGGCTCGTTGGAATGTCACGGGGCTAGGTTGTTGCTGCACCGAGGCTGCTACTACCCCAGATAGCAGCTGAGAGACATGCGACAGCGCACTAATCGCTGTTCGCGAGCTCTCCTCGGTGTCACGCAAGGCGGCATTAGCCGAGCACATAGCGCCCGAGCACAACGCTCCCGTGTCAGCACGGGAACCCGGATGCGTATCTTCTCCCAGAGCGGCGCGATCGTCCGCGCTCGGTCTGGGCGCTAGGCCATATCGAGCATCCTGACTAGCAGTAACCCGACATCGCCTAGCAACCTCGGTCTAATCGACTCCTCTGCCGCAGAGAACATATCTAAGATATGTTCAGCATACAGCAGAGACAGTCGTGTTGGCCAACGGCTTTGCCTGTAACCATGCCCGAGGGCTACCGGCGGCCGTTTCGTCCATGGAGAGCTCTGGTCTGACAGCGAGGAGCCATGTGCACGCTTCAGACCAGTCTTCATCCGTGGCTACCTGCGAATTGCCGACGAGCAGCGGGGCCCCGTCATCCTCAATGGCATTCGCAGGTAAGGCCGAGGTGGAGGCTATAGACGAACCCGGGTGCCCAGGGAATGCATACGGGCCCGCGAGGGCTGGCATAACATTCTCCATAGGCTGACCGAGCACCAAGGCTGCGCTAGTGTGAGGGGTAACATGCACACCAGCGCGGCCCGGATCGCCCGCATGAGATTCCACGTCTAAGCATGGTATCTTATACGGTCGGCCGTCCGCTCCAAACTGGCCCACAGGCTGAATCATGAAGCCTGCTCCCGAGGGAACAGTGCCATAGGTGCGAGCGGCCGCACTCCCCATGAGAGGAGTGTAGACACTCGCATCCATGTCTTCATGCTCATCCTGTGGACCGAGCAGGTAGTCTTCATCATCTTCCTGGTCAGGAAAGTTAGACTCTGGGTTAGCAAGAAAAACTAACCCAGACTGACAAGGACAATGCCCGAAAGCAGATGATGAGGGTACTCCGCCAGTGATCATGGTCAGGCCCGCTGGTCGGGTCCCGCCTGATGCTGCTCACGCCGCTGAATCACCAGGCGATGCGAACATCAAGCCTGGGTCCAAGACTGCCACCCCTGGATCACTAAACACTTTATCCGAGCTAGTAGGGCATGATCTAGGGACGGGGGATACCTGCACTGAGGTCGATGAGCAGGAACTTGAAACACCTGTGCCAGGCAACAAGCCGCGAAGCATGTCAGGCATCAGATCTTTCAAAGTCCTGCGCATCTCACTCACTAACTCAACCTTGATGGCCTCGAGCTCACCCTTCTCAGAGGCCTTCTTCTTACCCTCCTTCTTTGCCTTCTTGCCCTCCTCAACCATCAGCTTAGCCTGAGAAGCAAAGAATTCAGAGGTTAGATCACCCCCCCCCCACTCTTTACAAATGACACATTTGTTAGACACCCTACACACTGAACAAAGATGGCAAGGGTGAGGGAATAATCTAACCTTCATAGGCTTGAAACAAGATGGACATGACTTCTGCAAAAAGGGAAGGCATACGAAGACAATGAGTATTATAGTTTGCAAACCTTTGTTAATTGACTATTAGTACAAAATAAAAACAAAACTCGACAGAAGACATCCACTTTTATTACAGACAACCCTGACGGGACAGCTGACTTCTGTAGTTAATAATAACCAATCACAAACAGGATCCCAAATTAAGAAAGAGAGAGAAAGATTAATGACTATCTAGATATCTCTCCACCTTCATAATAAAGGGTGATAAACACATCAAAGACTTCTCTAAACTAGGATTATGACATCAAGAAAAGAGAAAAAACTCTGGTTGATTATGACATCAAACCTCAATGCAAAAGCTCCTTCAAGGAGAGGGGACATCAGAAATGAATGCAAGAAATATCTAGAGATTAATGACATTCATACCTCCCGAATAATATAATATCAAATTATATATATTCGAGAACCCATGCACACACAAGAGAGAATACAGTGCAATAACAAAAGGCAGCAGAAATTGGGATTATTTTCAAATAATTATGTGCCATAACTAATAAACTCCCTTGGCCTGAGCACAGGCAAAACCATCTTCTTGTGCAGGAGAACACGTCCATCCATCCACCGAGACTCTTCCTTCAGAAGAACTGATGAGGGGGATGGCACAAAAGGAAGGAGATATTTCATTTATTCATTTAATATATCTCCAACCCGTAGACATATCACAATGATAAACAAAAAGAGACGTGAACAACCTTCGAGAGAAGAACAGGATCACTTACACATCCATAAGTTGAACCTGTAAACACAAAGCACAAGGGATTAATAGCCCTAGGCGATGGGAGAAATTTAACAAGGATTCCCAGCGCCTGAAAACGCGGTAACGCCAAAACGGCCACGACGAAAACCGGTAACATATAAAAGTTACAAGTCTATAATTAATAAATGGAACAATATCACCTTGACACATGATGAGGAAGACTCATCTGCAGACTTTACATCAGCCATAAATCCAAAGGTAATAGATATTATCGAAAATTCTCAAAAAAGAGACTAGGAATGTTTTCAATATATTAGAAAACGTAAGTACCAGTATGCGCATGCGCAGTGGGTGGGGTCTGTCATGTGCACGACTGTGTACATCCACCTGCCCATTAGGGGCACCTAACTTTTTATAATTCTGAATATTATTGAATTTAGAGCCGATATACTAGAATATCAAGAGTGTTAGGGAGGTAAGTATGTTCTCATGATGTGAAATGTAAGCGAGCATAAAAACCTTATTCTGGTGGCTAAATGCAGAGTAATTTATTTAGCAAGTAGTGATTGAACGGTCAAGATGTTTTTGTGGTGTAATAACAACTTTTATTGTCTTTTTCATCTCCTCTGTCATTTCCAACCTGAAAGTCTCAATTTCCGAAGAAACAAGAGGCCTTTCTCTTACCCTTGCCACTTACACTCTTCTGCGCACACTTCTCCTCTGACGCCTTGTCCTTCGCCTGTAACGACAAGAATTCAAAGAATAAGTCGCCCCCACCCCCAATGTTTACAGACATCACATTTTAATAATGGACCACAAGGTTAACATTTGACACAGAGGTGAGGAGCAAACTTTGACTTGATAGTATGGTTACAGCCGACACAAGGCTGAAAAAAGGGACAAGATGACGACAATGAGTTAAAGCTTCTTTAATAATTTTAAATAAATTAAATAACTCATAAAGGAGAAAGAAAACCACCTATATGCCTACAAAGGATGGTGAAACAAGATGAACAACCAGCCTCAAAGAGGATATTAAAAATAATAATACGGTTGCTTATGACGTCATAATTTTCAAAAAAGAAAACAGACGAACAACATCCAGGTGTAAGATGAATTGTATGAATACAGAGCACTCTAAACAGTAATGTGAACACAGTAATAGCTCATGCTTTTATAATGATACAGATAAACAGCATGACAGAAAAGATATTGGCAGCAAATAATTACAAATATTTTCAAATATTTAATGTGCCATAAAGCATAACTAGAGTACCTGAGTCTTTAGCAAAGGCATACCACCACTTCCATCTCATGGAAGCACCACCAAAAAACCACTCTTCATCACCACTCAGTTATTTATTAAAAGGGAAGGGTGGGACCAGAGAGCAGAACGACAAGCTCTCTCTTATAGGAGCCTATATCATTCTGGGCAGTCTTTTTTCCTAACATATATAGGGAAATGGTGGAGACAAACCTCTTTAGATGTGAACAAACCTCCTTACAGAAACCTGTAGACAAAGTCATAAGGAGATATTAGCATTTTATGGCGCCAAATAATAAAGTTACCAGTTTTCTGAGCACGTAAGACATAATTAAAACATAATTGTACTAGAGTTCACCTGATAACTTGGTCTTGGGTGGCCTCAGGCAAATTGAACTTATCAGAGATGATTTTAAGTGCTCTAGAACAACTTTAGAAAGAATATTGAGCAAAACTCAGCAAGTGGATATCAAAACACAAGCATGTGATTCAGGCCAATAGTCAAGAAAGAGGCAGTGACAGTCTGTGCATGCGCGAGGTTGGGGCCGGCATCCGGTTGACTGTCCCCTGTCTACCTGCCCAATAAGGGCACCTATCTTTATTATTCTGGGGTTATTGAGTGAAGGTCAATATCTAGGAAATATCATAAGAGTGTTAGGGAGGTAAGTATATCTCTTGAAGTGAAAATCTTTAAACGAGCTAATAATTTTAAATTTAGGAGGTGATGCTATATATTTGACGCATATTTAAAATGTTACGCGCTGGAAATACGACGACACAAACTATTTCTCTTGCGTGTAGTCGTCCTGGTATTTACTACTAGTGAAGAGATCTTCGCTCACGCGTAATTCCCTCTTTTTATAACCCAAACGTAATGCATATTCGATATCGCAGTGAGCACCGTTAGGCTTGTGCGATTTTTCAATTTAATTGTCAAAGTCAATAGAAAATCGGAAAATCGGGTATATATTTATGACTAGTAACAATTAAAAAAATTACACAAATGCGTACAATAAATCTACTGTAGTACGAAAATATGGTTTAAAATGTCAATACCCTACATCCGGACATTGGGGAGTTCCCAGATGAAGTGTGATCTTACATATACGGCTTCTTTTGCGGTTTCTTTTTATACCAAAGCACCGGGATGTGCCGAATAGCGAGATCGCTAAAGAATTACGAAAATACGGTTTAAAATGTTAATACCATATATCCCGTTTGGCACTTCAGACAAAGGAAATTCCTGGAAAATCAGTAAACAACAAATAAATATGTAAGTTAATAGCACACTCGTAAGCCTCATATGCAGTTTTATTCCAGGAAAGGTGCTACATGTATCAGAAGTGAATGCATGGAATTGTATATGACTGTGAAATTTAGTGATAATTTAATATTTAGTAATAGGTTTTGGATTATTTCTTATATGCAGAGTAGACATAAATACGCTGTGTCACATTAACATAATTAATACGCGAACGCGACAACAGTAAAAGCCCGAATTATACTCGTCAAGAAAATTTATGCTAGCCACCGAACATTTAAATGCACCTAAATAACTCTTTTAAATCTTCATCAAAACGGGTCTCAATGTATTTTTTTGACGCATCCACGAGCTAAATGAAATTCTTGTTGCGCTAAATCTTCTTTTCCTAATGCATCAAAATCTTATAACTGATGCAGCGCGGAAACTGTCGCATACTTTTAGCGTCTTTTTGGCGCTTTGGTCCAGTGTTTTTCAGGTTTTCTAGTTAAATAATTTTTGCAGCGTACTGTACGTCATTTTGATTGTGACATGAGCTAACATGTGAGATATTTGATTGTGACGTCAGAGATTTAAATGACAGATCCCTCCATTAAAGTTTTAACTCCTGCTAATGCTCACCATCTTGAAAGTGCTGTAGTCTGTCTTCAGGAACATGACTGTAACCGAGTTTAGCCAACTCTTCGCGGATCTCATCTTTAGTAAATGCTAAATCCATCATGCATATTCTGCGAACAAATACAATAAGAGTTTTAGTGAAACTCAACGTACAGTCAAAATACACATGTCTGATGATCTGCCTACTGAATTTCTGCAGACTACTTTTTCGATGGGGTTTAACTCTGGATACATTGAATATATTGAAAACAAATTGACTGAAAATTGTTGGTGGCTGGGCCACCAACAAATTTCAGTCAAATTGTTTTCAAAACATTGAGCAGGTCCAGAGATATTGCCTATTGAAAAATGTATTGTTTGGTGGCTTGCAGCAGTCAGACAGTTAATGAACAATAAATGTGAATATAATTAGTCTAAGTTGTGAATTTTTAAGTTCTTCAGGCCAGATATAACTCAGGCGAGCACTGATAGATTAAAAATATTCAACAGAATGTTTATCTAAACAAGAGGCCCATGGGGCCTGTATCGCTCACCTGGACCATAGGCATTTCAACTAGAATGCTCTTTATCAACAAGATGACCACCAAACCGTTTATCCGACAGTTTCGAAAATTGCAAATTTGAGATCAGAATACCCAAAAACACATATATAAACCAATTTCGGCCTCAAAATCCATAAAATAAAAAAAATCCAATATGGACACCAAACATGCTATATTTTGATTGGCCCATGGTGTCCAGATTTTTTGACGGATCAACTTCCCTTGAACAAACCTTAATGGTCCTTGGTCCCTAATCATAACTGCCAAATTTCGGCCGGATCCCTTCAGCGGTTTTGGAGAAGTAATTTTTGCTACAACTACGTCAACCAAGATGACCGCCGAACCATTTGACCAATCAAGTTCCCTTGAACAAACTTGGTTCAGCTCTTGCCATAGATCATATTTCATGAGATTTGCATCAATCCCCTAAGCGGTTTCGGAGAAGATTTTTAGACATTTCTTAAAATCGGCCTAAATCCAAGATGGCTGCCGGCCAAATTGGCCGATCGGCTTCGTTTGAACAAACTTGGATCCCTATGCCCTAAGGATGCTTCCTGCCAAATATAATTGAATTCGTCCCACGGTTCTTGAGAAGAAGTCGTTTTAAAGGAAAAGTTGACGGACAAACGATGGATGGTCGCCACGACATAAGCTCACTTGGCCTTTTAGGCCAGGTGAGCTAAAAATTGTAAATTCATCAAAAATGTGTACGATTTTCACGATACAGATATAAGTCATTGTGATTGTTAGATCAGTATACTAGTGACGTAATTGATTATGACATCAGATACTTCAGTCACTGATCATATCACTCCAGTGCTACTAGATATGGTAAGTGAGGTCACCATGGAGCATACAGTGCTTCTTCTTCTTGTCATGCTTGTTGTTTTTAAGACATTTTTTAAACAATCTGGTTATATTGGAGGGATCTTCTCCAAATTAATTTGGAGAGGTGTGCCCATGGGGTCCAGAGCACAAATGCCAAGTTTGGGGTCTAAAACGCAACAGCAACTGCTTTCAACAACAGTTTTCAAAATATAAATTTTTACATATTCTTGAATAACCCCCAACAGAACCCCCCCTTGCGGGTTGGTCTGTAGTTTTATTAACCACTATAAAACATACTTACCATTCAATCACTACTTGCTAAATCAACTACTCTGCATTTAGCCACCAGAATACGATATTTATGCTTGCTTACATACCCCCATATGCCTATTCCATTTCAATATACCCTCAACCAGGCTACTGGTAGGGTATACCCCCAGCATATGCCCTGATAGAGACTGGCACAAGTCTGTACTCACTCCTTGGTGACACCTGTCACTAAGCATGTCCGCGCATGCGCAATGGAGCCCAAATAGGAAACATTCACTTCTAAATTTAAGTGCCAAATATTATAAACAGATTCTCAAATCATTCCCATGCGGGGTGGCTGAGGCCAGGTCATAGTGATTGAACGGTAAGTATGTTTTACAGTGGATAATAAAACTACAGACCAACCCGCAAGGGGGGGGGTGGGTGGTCTGTTAGGGGTTGTTATTACACCACAAAAACATCTATACCATTTAATCACTACTTGCTAAACCCGTAGATTTGGTCAGTGCCCCACTTAAAAACCCTTGGTGGGTGGAGATTTGAGAATCATTAAACAAGGATAAAAATTAAACAACTCATATCCAAATGTTAATAAATTAACATAGTAGTGCATCCATAACAAATCACACAGTGATTATCAAACAAGAAAAATTGTCAACTCAATGAAATAAACAAAACAAGAGAATATTCTCACCATATCTGACAGACATACAGACTAACGAAATTGGTGAGATGTGCTTGGTAAATTGTCCTTGGCCTGTTTTGTTAAAATCGTTATATTTCTAAAAAAAAAGGAGGCCGCTGGGCTCTGATCCTTTAAATAGAAAATTTCCAACCTGCGACTTGCATGACGTCGTCCAATTATGAGCCGGCGAAAAGAGCGAAGGTCGAGAGCCTTGACATGGGCTAAATTGATCTCACCTGGGGAGGCAATCTCATAGCATAATTTTATGGTCTCACAGATCCATCTGGCAACAGTGGCCTTAGAAACTGGTCTAGCCACCTCCTCGGAACCCATAAGTGCGAAAAATCAGATCTTTTAAAATTGGTACAACGTTTATAGACTTTTAAGGCCCTGACAGGAGACCAGAATCTGTTGGACAGCGAAAAAGACGATAAAGATGTAAGAATAATAGGTTTGGCTGAGTAATGGTTAGATTGGGTCTTCGGTAAAAAAAATCCCTTCTGGGATATAAAACTAGACCGTCCCCAGATTCGATAAATCTGTCATTTCTCATAGCTGAAGTGGCAGCAACAAGGAAAACAGCCTTGAGAGTCAATAGTTTGAGACTGATAGATCCAATTGGCTCAAAATGGTGACCTGCCAAAACTTGAAGAATCAAGGCCAAATTTCAGGAAGACTAAGGTTTAGCCACTGGAGGACGAATATTGCCCAATCCTCTAATAAATCCATTGAGAATCTTCAAATCCTTGATATCAGCAGTCAGAAGACAAGGAAGAGAAGAAGCCAAAGAAATCTATAACCTCCCTAACGGTGATAGCTGATAAATGAAATGAATCCAATAGATACGATTACAAATTTAATACCTAGGAAATAGAAATGGAATCAGGCAAGACACCATGTTTTAAACCCCATTCTCCAAAGATTTAATATTCAACCTTTGTACAAATTCGACAGGTTGACTCCCTCCTGGAAGAGACAATGATTTCCTGAGATCTTGAAGAAAAGTTGATCTCAGAGACCGGACACTCGAAAATTCTCCAAACACACACGATGAAGAATTCTGGATTGGATGAAGATGCAAGCTCCTTACTTGAGCGAGATCTGATGATACTGGGAGAAGGCTAGCAAAATCTTACCAAAAGATCAAGAAAGGCTACCAATCAGATCCTCTTTGACCAAAAGGGAGCTGTTAAAGAAATTTGTTAAACTGGTCCATGACTATCTTCAGAACCATTAGAATCAGGAATATTGGAAGGAACAAACAATCCTGTCCAGAACTGAGACAGCGCGATCATCACCCAAAGCTGACTGTCCGAAAAGGGAGACATGAAAGATGAGATCTAGGCAATCAGACATGTCGCAAAAAGATCTACATGGGGAAGACCCAGAAGTTTGAAAACGCTTTTGGCAACCAACCTCTTAAACTGTCACTCAGTGAGTGAGAACTTGCTAGGACTGAGCTACTGATCCGCAAGAAATATCCGTCTGTCTGGAACATGACTGGGAACTAGAAAGATTTGGATCTAGTGACATCCCAAGAAAAGGATCCAAAAATCCCATATAAAGATGGAAAGACCGCATTCCTCCGTCTGAAAATGAAAGAAAACCCTGGGACATTGACTGATCGAATCACGCGATCCGACCAAAAGTGGAGAAGCTTCTTGACAAGTCACAACTCCACTAAATTGATGTGAGAAAATGACTTCTCCAGGGACCAAAGACTGGCAAAATCAGGGAGTCCCAAACTGCTCCCCACCTCTCCTGTGAAAAAAACATGAAATAATCACCCGAGGGGGAGGTCTTGACTAATGGAACATCCATCAGAGGGAACTAGAATGTACTGACTGCTTCTAGAAGAAGATCAGGAACATTATAGTCTTCTCATCAATGTCACCCTGGGAATGACATTCTCGATGCTGATCATCAAGCCTAGAATCCTAAGAAAAAATCTTGCCCCGACATAGAAAGAGGATATCAGGGTGACCACCGTCAACAAAATTGCCTCTACCCTTGTCTCTGAAGGAAAAAACTTGACCCTGAAAACAGCTCGAGGGAGATGCCAAGATGGGAGAAACTTGAGAAGGAACTAAGCTTGACTTATTGAAAAATAAAATTCAACCTAGGCTGCAAGGTGAACTGCAAACCTTTGGAATAAATCTTGAAAGAATTGAGAAAGACCTAGCTTTTATTAACTGATCGTCTATAAAGACATGAAGAAGAATAAGACGACGGCGCAAGACACCTGCCACCAGACGTGTGAAAAGAAAGGCGCCAATGTCAGATCGAAGGGCATGGCTGAAACTGCCATACCCTATCCTTGAAAGCAAAACTCATGTATCTTCAGAAGGAAAGGTAAAAAAGGCACATGAAATAGGCATCCTAACGATCAATAGAAAGGGATCCCATGCCTGAAAATAGACTTGCGATAGGGGAGAAGGACTCCATCCTGAATTTAGGAGATAAAGAAAGAAGATATAACTTCTTCAGGAAGATAAAAGGACGCCAGCCTTCTAAGAATTGGAGACTATGAAGATCGGTGAACAAGAGTCTTGGCCTACTTTCCAAGGTAGAGCCTCTTCTATAGTCTCCTTGACAATCATAGAAAACCGGCACCCCCTCTAATGCTAATAGCTTCTGATTGGATGGAACAGAAGACCATTTGAGGGAAGAGACTGCAGAGAAGGGTCCTAGATCCAAGAAAAAAATCCAGCCCTTTTGATAAGGGCCACCCTTAAAGTTGGGGCAAACTTACTACATGCTAAAGAGGACTGCTCATAGAAACACATATTTTACATATGCCATTAAGCTCAAACCATAAAATCCTGGGCTATATCCTTATTCTTAGTCCTCACGAAAAGTGGTAACTTGCGTTTATTTTGGTTATTTTAATCTTACCGCTTTCTTTGAATGGAGAAAAAAGTATCATAGAAGTATAGCCGTACTTATTAAAATGTTAAAGACCATGAAAACATTATAGATAATTTTATTTATAGCGATTTAACCAGATTTTGTGTCAAACCGAAAACCCATAGTAAACCTATGGGAGGGGTTAGAATCAAGATATAGCCAAATCCTGTACCTGAGAATCTGCAATAATCCCGTCTGGTAATCGAAAACATCAGATCGTGACTGAATTTAGCAAGATAGTAAGGAAAATGTAATTAGGGTTTCCCAAACCACTGCTCAAAATGTTAAATTAGTTCCTCCCGAAATGGCGTCGCTCCAGGGAACTAAGGGAAATTTAATTGTGATGACGTCATCATGATTCTATGAATTGAATGCATGATATGGGCCTGTTAAGTGAACTATGGCAATCCTTTGACTGTCTTGGAGTCTGGCATAAGCAGGGTTCAAAATATAAACAAAGCTTTGCCATTGAAAATTGTCTTCATTTTGAAAAGAATCTCATAAAACGCAGAAACTTTACAAAACTCAGGATATGTGCACACACCTTACAAATTGAGGAAGACAGGCACAAAACACCACTAACACCTGCTCATCTATGATTCTGTAAGCTTTGCAAGCAGAACCTAATCGAAGATGAGAAACACTTTATAATGGAATGCCCACATTACGATCAGGAGAGACAATCGCTCTTTAAAAAGCTTAATGAGTTTACTAATTTTGTCTCGCTTGATAGGTGTAGTCAATTAAAATTTTTAATGTCATATAATAATGGAGATAGTGATCGAATAAAAATTGTTATTGATTACATCAACGTTTGCCTAGCTGCTCGGGCTTGTACTTTAAATCCTATGCAATGACACAATTCATCAGATCATGTACATGAGGCAGGTTCATATAACGATTGCATAACTGTGCCCTATATTTTAATCAATGTCCATATCAATTTCATTGGGAAACTAGCCAACTTCATGAGTCCTGGTAAATTCACCATACCTCACTGTATTTGATAAATTGTTTAATTAGATATCCCAAACAATCCGATATTTATGCCTACTGGCAGTAAACTTAAATCATAGCCCTACACATTAAACTTGTACATTTTTTATTTATTTATTTATTTTTTATATTTATTGTCTTAGAACCTATATTTTCATCTTTGTAAAATGTAGTTAAATGTGTGTACCATGGCGTATGTCATTGTGTTTGATATGCCAATAAAAGGATTGATTGATTGATTGACTGATAATAATCTCCGGGATCAGCTCGAATGTTAAATACACAAAACACTGATTTTTGATTAACAACAAATGAAGACGTCATAAATACGCATTTATGATGAAATAAAGTGAAATACACACTTCTGGGTTGAATCACGCACAGAGACGTCATACCTAATCATGCCCATAGAATGAAAATCAACTGCCAAATTGAAATAAAAAATGAGATTTAGAGTAAAGAGTTATGCTAGAAAAAGGGAAGGGAAGAATCGAACTGACAGATAAGACAACGATCGACAGCTACCGGAAGTAGAATGAAAACAACAAAATTTTAAACATTTACTAGCCAAGATGCCGAGATGCAAGGAAAGAACAAGCTTTGAAGAAAAAGGATAAAACTGGAAGCGAGCCAAAAAGATGGAAAATAATAGAGAAAAAGTAAGAAAAACGCTGAAAAGACAAAGAGGCGATATGAAACCAGGGCGAAATGACTCGCTGAAACCATGATGACACAGAAGAAAACTGCCAGTCACTGAAAGGAAATAGAATCAGAAGAGGATACATAGGGAAGAGCATGGCACCAAGAATAATGACCACAAGAATAAAAAGACACTAAGAAAGGAGAAATAACCCAAAAAGGGAAAAGGAAGAAGGAATAAAAGCCAAGATTTAGAATAAGAATTACACTAGAATCAGGGCAACAAAATAACTCCCTTTGGTTAATATAAATATGTCAACCTGCCAACAAAAGAAAAAAGGCTGAATGGCCCGAAGACAACTGGCCATCTAAAGTTAGATGAAAGGAAAATTACGTATCTAGAGATAATGCATAGAATACAGACTGACTTATCGGCTGAGTGAGACCATTCGAAATTAAGTGACAATATGCGCATATGAAATAAGCTGCAACAAAAAACCCATACGGCAACCAGTCTGAAGTCTTTAATTACATTGAAATATTGTCACTGATAAAAGAATAAATGCTGAATATCTACATAATTTCAAGAGAGTCTTCAAGACTGTCAATGTCTCGGTATGAAGATTTTCAGCCATTAAACATTCCGATTTTTTAAAAGCAATTATGGAAACACTAATGATGACTAGATCCTAGGAGAGCGAACATGTAAATCGCACCTGAAGAACAAACCTGCAACCCCAGGAAGTTCTCTATCACCGGAAATCCAAAACAGGAAGACCGGACCGGAAGTTAATCCTGGAACACCAAAAAGATCCATGAAAACCAGAAATGACCCTATCCCCAGATGTATGAAATCCAGAAGTGGAAAAGTTTTTGAACCGGAAATACGTGAACCGGAAGTAGAAACAGAAATGTGCAAAACGGAAGTAGACAACCGGAAACTGAACAGGATCCTACAGACCCGGATGTACAGTAAAAAACCAGAAGTAGAATAGGAACCGGAAATATGCAAACCGGAAGAAAACTGGAAACTGAACAGGATCATAGACCCGGATGTACAGTAAAAAAACCGAAGTAGAATAGGAAATAGGATCCTGAGGACCCGGATATCTGGCAAAACTGGAAGTCATACCGGAAGCGGAAGAACCGGAAACGGAAACCGGAAGTAGCCCAGAGTCTTGCCGACCCGAATCTACCAAGCACCTACCGGAAGTGCTTGTCAAACCGGAAGCTACAGAGCTTCCTGTCTGAACTAAGAAAGGAACAGGTGATCTCTTGACGTTTCTGGCTACCGGAATCACGGAAAATTGAACTTTGGCATAGGCAGCTGAATCAGGGGCATCCGTCACCGACACCACTGCTTGAGGGTAATGTCCCTCCTCAAGGCTTAGGTGGGATTTGCCCGGTGACTTACACGAAACCACCTTTATGGGCTTTTCCTTATTCTTTGGGTTTCGGTTTCGGGGACCGACCCTCCAGTCTGGATGTGAGGGAAGTCGGTTTCCCCTACCTTCCGGTTATCGTCCGCCTCGGATGACTCTTCCTTATCCGCGCGAATGGCTGTCGAAATCCTGATAGCCCTGGTACCAAAACATGTAGATATAAGTGAATATAATGGATAAGTAATTGAGGGATTTCAAATGATGATGATGACTTTAGGCATGACTGACTACCACGAAAATGGTTTACTACCACGAAAACCGGTAACAGTCATAAAAGAGTAATAACACCACAAAATACTCAATAAGCATAACTTAGGGAGGATGGACTTCATGTTAGGCATAATCCTGAATAGAAGAACTCTCAAAAACGTAAGCTGAACACAGCGCAAAGCATAAAAACTTAAGCTGGAATATTGGCAGACTGTACTGCTTGCAGAATATTTGAAAAGTGAATATGTTTCCTATTTGGGCTCCGTTGGGCATGCGTGGACATGCTTAGTGACAGGTGTCACCAAGGAGTGAGTACAGACTAGTGCCAGTCTCTATCAGGCCATATGCTGGGGGTGTACCCTACCAGTAGCCTATTTGAGGGTATATTGAAATGGAATAGGCATATGGGGGGGGGGGGTATGTAAGCAAGCATAAAAATCTTATTCTGGTGGCTAAATGCAGAGTAGTTGATTTAGCAAGTAGTGATTGAACGGTATAGATGTTTTTGTGGTGTAATAACAACTCTGGTTCTACTGGCTGATGCAATCGTCACCAAACTGGGGTAGAAGCTTGTCCATGTGGTCCTGAATATGTGTCAATTTTGTGGCCAAAGGATAAAATGCATCAGCAACAGTTTTCAAAACAGACATTATTACACATTCTTCAATAACTCTAATGGAGTGATATTTTCCGAACTTGGGTTGATGTGTGTCTTTCGGATCCCAAAGATGTATACCAATTTTGCGGTCAAAAACTAAAAAGTAACAGCAACAGCTTTCGGCAACAGTGTTTGCAAAATAGACATATTTGACCTTACTGCGGGCTGACTGAAAAAATACATCAATGACGCAAGTATTGGCAAAAATTTTCCTTGTTTTGGGTAGTTTTCGACCAGTAGGGCAATTTTTATGAGGTACAATGGGTGTTAGTTTGCTCAGTGTAAAGATGGCATGCAGCTTTATGAGATGATGCATAACAGACAGATTGGGACAATATATCTGGAAGATCCATGCTGCACATGTACTGTGACCAGATCCTATCAATGGGATTTTGAAGCAATTTAGGGATGGTGCTTGGAGTATCACTTCACTTAAAGCAGAATTCCAATTGTTCCCCACTTTGTTACTGAAAAAGTACTGATGAGGTTACAACGTCCAGCAGTCATGGTGGTGCCTCAGTGCTGTAGCATAACATTTTGAGTTTAATGCCATCAAGGAATGCAAACAAGAGGCCCAAGGGACCTGTATCCATCACCTGGAACATAGGCATTTCAACTAGAAAGGTCATCGGCTATAAGTAGAACACTAAGGAGTTGACCAGAAGTCTAACAACACAGAGGTCATGATTCTTTACGAATCAACTTCCTTTGAACAATCTTTAACAGCCCTTAGTCCTTAATCATATCTCCCAAATATCGGCCCGATCTGTTCAGCGGTCCTGGGGAAGTCATTTTCATGAAAACTAGGTCATCCAAGTTCCATTGAACAAACTTGGTTCAGTTGTTTCCCTAGTTGACCTTTCAGGAGTATTGAATTGATCCCGCAAGCGGATTCTGACATTTTTAAAGGTGTTTCAAAATTTGGCCAAAATCAAAGATGGCTGCCAGTCACATTATCCGACCAGCTCTGTTTGAACAAATCTGTATCTCTATGGCCTAAGGATGCTTTCTGCCAATGATTCTTGAGATCAGCCCACTGGTTCCCGGTAAGAAATTTCTTATTGCTTTAGTTGGGGGGTTTGGGCGAGAAAAAGATCCAAGATGGCTGCCAAACTGTTTATCGGACAATTTAACAAATGGCAAATTTGACATCAGAAAGCGAATGATCAAAAGATGCTTCAAAAACAGATCAGCAAATATAATCACATTATCTAACTCCATCGTTAGACCTTCACTATAATATGGATCTATAGTTTTGAATCCACATCTGGTCAAAGATAAACAACAAATAGAAAAGGTGCAGAAACTGTGGTCTGTCCTACGAATATTTGGATGCACCATCACAGAAGTGTCTGTTTATTGCTCTAGTATGGCTACACCTCGAGTATTCTCCTAGAGGGTGTCCAGAGGAGGGCGACAAAGCTTATGCCATCACTGTCAACACTTCAGTACAAGGACAGACTAAGAACCCTGAGACTGCCGAGTCTGATGTACAGAAGAGCATGTGGCGACATGATAGAGGGGTACTAGTACATGTACATGCATGGAATTTACACAGTTGATAGTAAACTCGTAGAACTTGACTCAAACACAGTAACGCGAGGTCAGGTCATCCCTATAAACTTACATGTAAGAAACACAGACTCATGGAATCATCTACCTGATCACGTCACAGCTCCAACAGTAAATAGCTTCAAATCAAGACTCGGCAAGGAATGGGCACAATACATGTTTGCCATATGTAATGATATAGTTATAGCTGGACATCATCAACGGATGAAACTTACTACATTTGTTTTTTACTGTAATTTAGCCATGTGGATAAGAACTGGGTATGGTAATCCAGGCCAGCTCATAAACTTGAGGGACTATGGACAGGGTGTGAAATCACATCAGTCCATAGTACAATTACATTTGCTTGTCACTTTATATAAAGTTTTATGTGTACTGTACAAGATCTGGTCCTGGTAATCCAGGCTAGTTCATAAACAAGAGGGTGTGAGGACCGGATGTGAAATCACATCAGTCCTTATTACTAATTCATTTGTATATATTTATCATTGTGTCGTATATTTACATGTAGTCCATACTACAGTTACATTATGAATCATTGTATATATCAACCTATAAGTTAGGAACTGGGTATGGTTATCCAGGCCAGTTCACATACATCATCATCGTCATCATTTACGAGGCATAAGCCATTGGCTTGTTATTGCCTCAGTGTTTTTGTTGTACAGTATGGCTTGTTCAGTCTAATTCAAAGGTTCTTTCCTTGAAGTTGATTTCTAGTTTGATCTTGAACGATCTGACTTTAGATTTTAAGTCTCCTCGAAACCATTTGATTTAAGACATTGACCATTACTGCACTCTGATGTCAATAGTCTATTTTTCGCTGTGTCAATAACAAGGAAACTGGTGTCCATTTTCCAACAATTTAGCTGATAATGTTGGTGTCTATGACAGCAACATTATCCACCAAATTTGCCGAAAAATGAACACAGATCATCTTTTAATTTAATATGAAATTTTAAATTCTGACATCAGATTGGCAAGGATTAACACTGATTTGTGGAAATGCTGTGGTGCAGATAGGTTTTCCCTGCGGTATGCCGCCTACACTCATGGTTACACCCCACTGCGCCTAGCATTTGTTTGCATGCTGACTTGTGGAGGCTGTGGTTTGTCTTATTGTTGTTGGTTTCATTTTCTGTGTTCATCGCTATCCATGTCTCCTCTTCTTTGCTATTGTCTCTTCATGAAACCACAAAGTGCGGACGTGGAAGCAGAGATGTATCTACTGATAATTGGAATCGCTACCGAGCAAGTTACTGTCTATACACAGACTACTCCTAGAGCAGTCCAGTTTATTTGCGGAATGACAGTATGACTTTGTGATGGGTTGGTATATGTATGGCCTGTTCAGTCAAATTCAAATGTTCTTTCTTTGAAGTAGATATCTAGTTTGTTCTTGAATAATTCGACTGTTGTTGCTTCGTCTATTGTAGCTGGCAGTAAATTTTATTGTGGTACCACCCTATCGGTGAAAGTGCTTGCGAATATCTTTATTGCTGCATTTTATGTTGAGCTTGAACCTATGACCTCTGGTCTGTGTATTACTGGATGCAGCACTCCAGATAAGGCGCATACAGGTGTACTGTACGCATAGAAATCATCCATGTACGCACATTTAAATATTCATGCGTACCATGTACACCTCATGTAAATACAGTACGCATCAGTGTATTAAACTGCCCGTACTGGCCTGTTGTCATTATTAAATATAGCCTACTCAATTACATGATGGGGAATCAACACACTAGTCACATACTATGACATACCGACCTCGTAAAACCCGTGCCTATACTACCATCACTAAACGGTATGATGTCCATCTCCACAAGAGGGTATTTTTTTTCTTTATTACAAGACCTTTGCATTACATATGTGCACCTATAGAAGTGTCAATGAAAAAAATCCAATGGACATTATTTTCGTACATAATGCCATATGAGCTAAAATATCACTGGAGCTTATAGTTGTTCAAGACATATTTTAGTTGGAAATAGGAGTACAGGCATAACTTTTACAGTAGCCATCATAACCTCATAACTGTGAATAGTGATGAGTTCGACCCAGAACATAATCAACCGTCTTTCACAAACTCTGAATCTCCAGGAAGGCATATCTTATATAACATTTGTAATTAAGGATACCATATGAGTGGAGATGGAAGATTTTTCAATTATGAATATTTCATTAGATATGGCAAAATATACAGAAATATTTGTAAAAATGTGTTCTTTCACACTTATTTTAATTGAACAGGTAATTATAGCAATAACTTTTAATACGAAATTTACAACAATTTCAGTAAGTAGGCTAAAGCATTAATCTGCCAATTCAAATAGGAAGCAAAAAACTGGAATTTCCCTTCTAAATAAAGAAATACTCTGAAAATATGGAGTGCATGTTATACATGTATGTATGTTATAGCTGAAGCTCTGCTAATTATTTTGAAAACAATTGGACTGTAACTCCTGTAAGTGATTAATTGCTGTCTGTAATTTCTTTAAGTCAAACTAGCTTCTAAATTTACCTCATTTAAAACAAATTTCAGAATTCACAATGACAAGTATTATTATATCAATAATATTTATTCATTTGCCAGTATGTTACAGAGCATCTTTAGAATGCTAGTGCATCTCTATAGGCTAATCGTGTCCCACCATAATGCAGCTAGATTTAAAATAAATACACTTTTGATATAAAAATATATTTTCATTCAGAATTAAAATCTGGTTGGCATGACTGACTACTTAGTTGATCAATAGCAGAATGCCAAACACCATGCTCCAACCAGGACATGTAACTGTAATAGCTAATCTTGAAAGTTTGCTGGCCTTAGGAAATAACATGGATATATATATACACCTGTGCAAAAGTTAAGCACCACCTTATTTTTACGCACATGCGAGGGTATATTCATGTGCTATGAAGAAAGCAAGAGCATAAACATTTATGTACCCATCCATCTTAGTGGCTAGATTGTCATTAATGGTGTCTGAAAACGAAGTTTAACATCTGTGCACGAGTTTGAGACTGTCATTATTAATACCGGGTATATCCACCTTGTGCCTGGATGACGGCCTGGACACGACGTCTCATGCTGGTCACCAACCGACTGATACGCCATTGTGGTATTCGTTGCCATTCAAGATGGAGTGCGTCTGTTAATTCCTGTAGGTTCTGCACAGGAGGATCCCTCCTTCTCACCATGTTTCCCAGAATGTCCCAGATATGCTCAATAGGGTTCATGTCAGGGCTCCTTGCTGGCCATGGTAGGGTTTCGATGGCATTCTGGCGGAGGTATTCATGCACAGCTCTAGCACGATGTGGTCGGGCGTTGTCATCCATGAATATAGGGTGGGTTCCAGGTGCATGATTTACAAAATGAGGGACCACAACTCTATCCAGTATGGAATCTTGATATCTTTGTCCATTTAGTGTTCCAGGTACAGTCAACAGATCCAGCTTACAATCAAATGAGATGCACCCCCATATCATAACGGAACCTCCACCAAATGGAACTTCTTCCATGATGTTACGTTGGTCGTACACCGTGCGTCTGGACCGCCATACACGAGTTCGACCATCTGTGGCATGAAGCAGGAACCGACTTTCATCGGACCAGTGTACCCGTCTCCAGGATCTCATGTTCCAGTGTCTTCTTTCGTTGCACCACCTCAGACGCGCCTCTTTGTGGTGTGCAGTGAGGAGAGGACGTCTGACAGGTCTCCTAGCTTTCATGCCAGCAGCATACAGTCTCCTTTTGACGGTAGACATTGACACTCTATTGCACGTTTCCCATTGCTGGCTGAGCACTCTGCTGTTGGTGAATGGAGATCTCCTAACAAGGCGTCCTAGGGCTCAATCATCACGGGTAGTAGTCTTCTTCGGTCTTCCAGATCTAGGCCTGTCCTTCACCTCGTTAGTTTGCCCATGTTTTGCAATCAAACGACTGATTACAGTATGGTTAATGTTCAGCTGTCTGCCAATCTCTCTGCATGACATACCAGTGGTATGCATGCCTATTGATTTGCCATTTCACACGATCACTTAACCTTCGTCTTGCCATAGCGGTTCACAATCAAGAGCTAATTCTCTCTGTACAAATAAACCATGGTCATGAACACAAAATTCCTAATCTTGTCGCCTAAATCTGTATGTAATGTTCTACACCTCAAACTGGACTTTTACATAACTGAACACGTGTGCTGTTTCCCGCCACGCACGGACATCAAGCGACGTGAAGTCATGCATGCATGTGCATTTCGTACTTGGAATTATGTCAGCTAACGCGGGGACAAAAAGTATGGCAGCCTAGTTGTACCATCATGTTTCTACGTTCTATTGTTTTTGCTGGTGCTTAACTTTTGCACAGGTGTATATATATATACTGAGCCAAAAAAGTTTAGCAACAGTGAAGTTTGGTTTGTTGTATTAAAACTATGCGTCCACTTATAACCAAATTTGCAGGCATGTTTCGTCAATGTAATGTCTCGCTGATCATGAAGAAATGCAAATCATTTCTTGCATTTCTCGGACGCACGCTTACTGCATGTGAAAATTCACCATATTGCAAAAGCAAATAACGAACGTTAACAGAAAACGCTTAAAAGTTTACCTTAGCGAACATGGGCGGCTGCCCAGGGCTACCCGAAAATCAGCGCCATGAAGCAATGGGAAGACTCGCTGCTGGGTAGAGCGTTCGCGCTATTGCTCGACATTTTAATGTTCACGCCTCAACCATTTCCGGTCTCCGCCAACGTGAGCAGGAAACTGGACATGTTAATGACCGACCACGATCTGGCAGACCGAGAGCAACAACACCACGAGAAGACCGCTACTTAGTGACGTCATCACGACGTCACATGTTTGAGACTGCACCGCGGCTGTCCCGTAATTTGTACACTGCTACCGGCACTACAGCGCATGCACAAACTGTGTGAAACAGACTCCATGATTCTGCACGGCACGCCCGTCATCCACTTGTTGCTGTTCCGCCTACAGAGCGTCACATCGAGAATCGGTTTGCATGGGCAAGAACTCATCTGCGATGGCGTGCTCAACAATGGAGCCACGTTTTGCTCAGTGATGAGTCGAGGTTTTGTGTGGATGTGGCGGATGGTAGACAATGGGTTTGGAGACGTTTAGCAGAATGGTATGATGCAGCCAACATCATTCAGCACGACAGATTCGGTGGCGGCAGTGTCATGGTGTGGGCTGGAATCCATGAAAATGGCAAAAACAGATCTTATTGTGATTCGTGGAAATTTAACGGCTCAACATTACTGTGAAGAAGTTGTCGGCCCTGTTGTCATCCCTTTTATGCAGCATCATGCAGACTTTATGTTCCAGCAAGACAACGCCCGTCCTCATTCAGCTAGGGTCACCAGTGATTTCCTTGTGGCTAACAACGTTCTAGTGTTGGACTGGCCAGCGCGATCACCGGACCTGTCTCCTATCGAACACGTGTGGGACATTCTTGGCCGTATGGTGCGTGAGAACCATCCACATCTTCACAACGTGCGGGAGCTGGAAGCTGCACTGCTCCAGGAATGGGATGCGATTCCTCTTCGTGACACCAGGTGCTTAATTCGAAGCATGAGAAAGCGATGTACGGTGGTGGTTAATGCGCGCGGAGGTCACAACCGGTATTGAAAGCTCAGTGTCATTATTTAAATTGGACCCTTCCGTTGAATGATGCCGTGTTAAAGGCGCGATGCTAGCATTACAGTAACAAGAGACAGTTGTTCAAATTGGAAAATGACCTATCAATTAAATAATATATTTGAATCAATTTATTGTTTTTGTTACGGTAAATAACATTTATACAGTAATATTCTCAGTGTTGCTAAACTTTTTTGGTTCAGTATATATATATATATATATATATATATATATATATATATATATATAAGGTAGGCTGGGGCGCAGGGGAGATCACTCTTCCAGAGTCAAAATAATTGAGTCAGATTTTGGGTTGTTTTTTTTGGTGTGAAAATGAAGGAAATTTCAATTTCCCTTTCTCCAAGATCTAACAATACTCACCATTCTATTACTTCTGATACAACCTATCTTGGATAGCTGGCCCTAGGATGCTAGACTTAGTAAGCTTGACCGGCTCCTGGAACCGGGTACCCGGCTCCCATCAGCCGAGTACCCGTTTGCCATGAAGCTCATATTGTTTGCATAGCCACCAAACAAGAGATACCCATGGCTTGCCTCCGTGGGGCTGGGAGGCAGGGTCCGTAATAGAATGGTGAGTATTGTTAGATCTCGGAAAGGGAAATTGAAATTTCCTTCACTCTCCTTCGATCAATACTCACCATTCTATTACTTCTGATATACACCAGATTTAGACATTAACCTGGTGGGAAGGGGCAAGCCATCAATTGCTACTTTTGGCCCTTGGAGAAAGAGCGTAGACTTAGATTTGACAAATGGAGACCTAAAGGGACAGCCCTCAAATTTGGCGCGAACGATCGTTTTGTTCGTGTGTCGGTTACGTGAAGTAAAATTATCGTGAACGAAAAAATGGTCGCGTAAGTGACCAAGCCCAGAACGGTAGTTATCTCTGATCGTGGAAAACAGAAAAGTTTCAACAACTGTGTGATATGACGCATACTATTTACAACGGAATTTAGCATTTTCAAACATCTAAAAGATCGATAACATCTGTCTGTCAATAAATAAGCAACAGCGCGCATGTGTCAGAGACAAACTTCCATTGTATTTCCGCTAGCATTACTACATAGGCCGGGAACTAGTCTCGCTACATGTTATGCATCAACAACGGACTGTTCAATTATAAACCGTTGCATGCAAGTACGTGCAACCGTCGACTGGCATGTTCTCGATGTATTATTTTATATACGCGATTGGATCCCAATATAACATAGGAAGACATGCATTGTTGAGTGAGTCTCACAGTATATTCTCCTTGAGTTTCAGTTGGCTTGTAGAGACAGCTGTTTAAGAATTTATCTGTTAAATTAAACTGTTACATTCATAGATTCTAGCTACTGTGTCAGTGTGTATTTGTCCATCACACAATAATTCAGGCCTCGAAATTCGACAGGATTCTCATAATATTCCCGAAATTGAAAAATACGGGAATCCATGCGGATTCTCGTAAATAAACGCTTCCAAAAACGTAAACATTCCATTCTTACAGAACGCCACGATCCCGGTTACTAATTTCAACAATAAAAATTATGTCACGAATCAGCCTAGAGGGGGGTCTGCTAATACATCGGTAATGAGAAATGTCTCGCGTGACTGCACAGTCGTAGTTAATAACAATCGATAATGCGCACTCGTAGTTTCTGATTGGCTTGCTGGATATCCGATTTCAATAGGCATGAATGAAAATTGCTATCGTAGTAAAATTTTGATCACGTGCCTCGTTGTCATTCATAATGAATTAATCACATGATTTATTTCAACCAATCTCTGTGCGACTCTTGCGATTAATATTGATGACTAATGGCGAATGAAAAATCTAGTCACTGTGCCGCTTTTAAACGCAGTAAAGCAATATGTTAGCGCCCACTTTGACGGGTTATATTAACCCAATATATTATTATTGGAAGGTTCTGACAGTAATACCACCCGATATTTAAGTTGTTCATTGCTTTGGAGCGACCGAGAAAACAGGACTATATATCAGGAAACCCGGTGCGTAGTAACTCTTATTTTCAAGTAAATCGCATTTGCTCTAAATTGTCAGTTTAAAGCGTACAAGTTAAGAAGGGTCAAGCTATCTACTAAATGCCTTAGAGCTGGTTACGCTTTTTATTGTGGCAGACTTGCGGGTTATTGTTTTATATTAGAAATGTACGCTGCTAGTGCTTGCACAAGTACAAATATTTGGTAACAGTTACAAAAAAATCTACCCGTCACAGGTACAATTTTATAAACATTTCAACCCCTGTTGTTTTTGGGTCAATTAAGACGGTAGTTCTTTGATACAGGTGGAATTCTTTACAAATTAAAGCATATTCTTTTAAATATTTTGAAAACAATATGACTGGAAGCCATTGCTTTCAAGGTTGGTGGTGGGTGGGCTGGAGAGGGTTGCTCAACTAGGTAAGCCACAACAATGTAAGATATTCAATTCTTTGTTTTTGTAGTGGGGTTTGTGGGTGGGGTGGGAGGAGGGTGTTAAGATATTTATAAACATTGGGTCATTAGTCACTAATTATTATAATGGGTCTGGAATTTTGAAATATATGTTTGGAAAAAGTATGGAATTTTATTGTGCCCAAGGTGTATGAACACCGAAATTGTTGCAAGCTGGAAAGATGTTACCAATGAGTGTTGTCATACAAATACTGATATTTTGGCAGGGAAAATGTACATTTGCAGACCAAAGGAGTATTGTTTTTGGAGACTTAACACTGAATGACTGGCTCACTGGCTCGTAATTTCAGGGGTAAATTTTCCAAAATATTCTTCTTGGTCTGGAAATGGAACGAATGAATGGACATAAAACAAAAACTCAATCTGCTTTTTGACAAATTTACTTGAGAAATATTACAGTACTTATATCACAATAGATGAATCCACTTTTAGTCATTCCCCACCCATCTCTAGCTAAGCTATGCTCCAAGCTTTGCCCCAGAATGAAGGAAATTTAGATTTCCCTTTCTCCGAGATCTAACAATACTCACCATTCTGTTACTTCTGATATACAGCTGGCCCTGAGAGCTGGCTCTAGGACTATAGACTTAGAAAGCTTTACCGACGCCTTGGAACCTGGTACTCGGCTCCCAACTGCCGAGTACCCGTCTACCATAGAGGTCATATTATTTGTATAGCCACCAAACAAGAGAAATCCATGGTTTGCCTCCGTGGGGCTGGGAGGCTGGGTCCGTAACAGAATGGTGAGTATTGTTAGATCTCGGAGAAAGGGAAATTTAAATTTCCTTCATTGTCCTTCGATCAATACTCACCATTCTGTTACTTCTGATATACACCAGATTTGGTCAGTAACCTGGTGGGAAGGGGCAAGCCATAACTGCTACTTTTGCCCCTTGGAGAAAGAGTTAGACTTAAACTTGACTAACGGAGACCTAAAAAGGACCGAATCACATTCGCATCACTGGCCCCATGCTTTTTCTCCTAAGAAAAGGGAGAGAACTCACGAACATGCATCTCACCTGACAACACAAATATGCCAAGAGGGCTAACTGCTCGTTGCATATACACATGTATTAGCCTGGGAATGAGCATGAATATATAAGATGAATGATAGACATAATACAAAAAACTCTCAATCTTGAATTACCTCATGATAAATGGATTCCAGACGTACCGCCTCCAACCATTCACTTGTCCGGCCATCAGTGACACAATCTGGTTGTCATTCTCTCGCTCGACCATGTCTGCTTCTAAATTCTTTTCTTACCAAAGTGAAAAAAGGTAGAAGAGCAGTGTGGTCACTTAACTATCATTACAAAACAGCTAAAGCGAGTGGATTGGCTAAGTCTGATAGTAATCCGTGAATGAGGACTCACAGTGCCATTGTGCAACGGCCATGATGTCCTCTAACGGAACACCACTGTAAAGGGCGGTCGAGGCGGCTATTCCTCTAACATCGTGTGCCCTTGCGCATTGCACCTGGTGCCCAGTCGCCATCTCATGAGTAGTCTGAATGCATTCGACTACCCAACGAGAGATAGTATCCATGGATGCGGCGCCATAAGGCTTCTTATGGCAGATCCATAGATGTCTATCGTTCGACCGTAACAAGTCTGTCCGTTTCCTGTACTTAGTCAAAGCACGGACCGGGCACCAGACACTGGCATCACGATCAAACCTTGTTAGATTCGGTATAATGATCGGTTTGCCGGGATATCTCAGATTGATTCTTTGACATAAACTCTGCTCTTGGGAGAAGACGCAGACCCTCTCCGGAGACAATAAATCGGTCCCTCTCTGCTGAAAGTGCATGCATCTCACTGCGCCTTCTAGCTGAGGAAGCTGCCAATAGAAAAACCGCCTTTAGAGTCAAATGCTTTAGACTAGCCGAATGCAACGGTTCGAAAGGGTGCTTGGCCAGTACATTAAGCAATAAAGATAGACTCCAGGCTGGAATGACTACCGGTTGTCTCAGTCGGAGATTGCTCATTCCCTTCACCATCCCATTTAACTGGGCCACCTCTGGACTATCCCTGTTGGCTAGACAAGGGATAACTGATGCCAAAGCTGACTTGTATCCAGCAATTGTGACGGGAACTAGTCCTGAAAAGAACAGCTCACAGAGAAAGCCTGCTATTTGCTGAATAGTGGATTGAAAGGTATCAATACCCTGTTCTTCACACCAGCCTGCAAATCCGTTAACCTTGTTGTTATATGACTTGAAGGTTGACCTCCTTCTCACAGCCGCGATAAAATCAGCAGCTTGTCGAGAAAAGCCTTCCGACGTGAAAAGTTGTTTGATAACATCCACGCAGTCAATTTGAACATTTCGGGACGCCCGTGTAGGAAGCGTCCCTTGGCCTGGGAGATTATGTTCGGAATCTCGGGTAACTACACTGGGTTTTCCACCAGCAGATCTAGAAGATCCGTGAACCACGCCCTGCTGGGCCAATACGGCGCTATTAGCAGGACCAGGCACGGTTCCTCTCTGATCTTCACCAATACCTTCGGCAGAAGAATGGTGGGTGGGTACGCGTAAGCGTGCATCCCCCTCCAGCTTATCGCCAGAGCATCTGTATCGACGGCATTTGGATCTGGAATCGGCGGGACATAAGTCATGATTTGAGCATTTTCCCTTGTGGCGAACAAGTCCACGTTGTGTTTGCCCCAATGCTCGAAGATCCTTCGTGGAACTGGAGGGTTGAGGGACCATTCTGTTGGCAGAATTCTCTGTCTGCGAGACAAAGCATCCGCCAGAATGTTCAATCGCCCAGGAATGTGAGCTGCTTTCAAAACAACCGAGTAATTCCTGCACCATTGAATCAAATGCCACACTTTGATACACAGTGTGGGTGACTTGGTCCCGCCTTGGCGATTTATATATGATACTACCGTCGAATTGTCCGACTGTATCAATATCACCTTGCCCCTGATCATTGGAAGAAACTCTATGTGCCCGAGACCTGGTGTTCTCCCAGGCAGGCCCCCCCACCCCTCCAGCGATGCATCCATGTACACGGACAGCTGGGGGTGGGGTAGGTGCAGCGAAACCCCTACTAGGAGATTCTGACGCTTCTTCCACCATACAAGATGAGACATTATTGGCTCCAAAACTGGTACCAGCTGTGACAGGGGTTCTGTTCTCTGCTTCCACAGAGACATCAGATACAACTGGATAGGTCTTCGCATTAGAGCAGCGTACGGGATCACCTGCTCCATGGAGACCATCATGCCCAGCATCTGAAGAAACCGCCTCGCCTGAATGTGGTTTCCCAATCGAAAACTCTTGAGGATGGCTAGCAGACACCACTCTGGGCTCTGACAGGTAAACCCCTCCCTCCTCGAGATCAAATCGCATCCCGAAATAAACGAATTGTTGAGTGGGTGTCAACTCGGATTTCTCCTTGTTGACTATCCAGCCTAGATCTGAAAGTAACTTCAAAGTCAGAGCAGTATCCACCTCTAACTTGGCTGACGTGTCTGCCTTGATAAGCCAGTCATCTATGTAGGTGTGAAGCGCCACGTTCTCTCTTCTGAGAAACGCTGTCACCGCAAGGACCACTCTGGTGAAAACCTGTGGAGCTGTCGATGGGCCAAATGGGAGGACTACAAACTCCCACACCTGATTCTGAAATGCAAATATCAGAAACCTGTGACAACTCCCATTCATTGGAATGTGGAAATATGCATCTTTCAGATCGATCGATACACACCACATTCCCTTCCTCAATCTTGCCATTACCGACCTCGGAGTTTCCATCTGAAACCGAGGCGTATGGATAAACCAATTTAATGGCCTGAGATTGAGAACGGGTCTCCACCCCCCTGTGCTCTTGGGAACAAGGAACATGTTTGAATAGAAGTCTGGAATGTTCTGGTTTTATTGCTCCCTTCAGAAGCAAACCTGACACTTCCTTTTGAATGGCTTCTAACTTGTCTGGCTCCCTTTGGAATGGGAGTCCAGACTGGTGCCAAAGACAGATTTTGTGGCAGAAAATCCCACCACTCCGGCATGTATCCCTGGGATAACCATCCTAGGACCAAACTATCTGACGTCACACCTCGCCATGCCTCGACGAAACGCATGAGCCTTCCACCCACTATAGACGCATTGACGCCTAATGCGGGTGTCTGGCTCACGATCCGCACCCCCCCCCCCCCCCGCCCCTCTTGATGAGAGAGAAATATTTTGGTCTTGGCTTGACCGGTCTAACTGGCACCGCTGTTCCTGTCGCACAGGTGCGGCCCAGGCAGATATGAAGGGAGCTACCATACCCTCAGGTACAATCTGCTCCCTTCTTTCCGCCCTTAGAGGACTTACCTTTGCCCTTGCCCTTCCCACCTCTCAGGGCCACCACTAGGGTGGGCAGGAGCCTCCACAACCTTCCTCGCCTTCTTAGCTGCAGCCAGCTGAGATGACCCAGCAACAGCAGAAGGAGCTGGCTTGGTTTTCGCCTTACCCTTATGCTTCTTCTGCTTCTTGGAGGAAGGTTGGGCAGTTAACGGTTTCATAACAGCCCCTAGTGCATGCGCCTGATGCACTAGCTCCAGCTGAAGATTAACTGCTAACTGACTGTGCACGATGTAAGCCGTGTCCTCTAGGATGGCCCGCGCTTGGCCACTAAAGATGCTAGGGCCATTCAGGGGCATTCCAAGTAAATGCTCCCTGACAGCCGTAGCTGGATGCATATGGTCAAGGACCATCGGCCTCCTGGACTTGGTTACTCTCGCTTGCACCCTGGCCAACGCGTCCATCGACAGCACAAGGCCATCATTGAAACATGAAAGCACAGCAGGCACAGGGTGGCCTGCCCCAGCTTCAGCCCACACCGACTGAAGCAAGGGATAGGGGTGATTGGCAGCATTCATAGCTGCCCTCACTCCCTCATCGCAAAGGGACAGGACTTTCTCATTGTGTGCTTGGCTCTTTTGCACAAGCGCCTGAGCGGGGGCCACCCGCTTCTGCACTCTGGGCACCAAGAACCCAATGGTCATCCTCAGTGACCATTGGGACCACACCATACCACTCGTACTTCCCCTTGGGGATATGGCATCTTGCCCGGACCTCCCTAGAGGCTGCAGGGAGCTGGCTCTTGGTCAAGAGTTGCTTCGCATAAATAGCCTCAAGCAATGCCTTGAACTTTGGATCCAGTCCAATGGACTGTATCCGAGGCGTGGGCAAGACCCCCGTCCGAATCGATGCAACCGATGGACGGGGAATTCTTCCTCGGTCGTGGCCGAGACCACAGACGGGTCCACCCTGGCTAGTCAAGCCAGAGCATCGGACCAGCCCACCTCCGAGGAAGACACCCCCATGAACACATCACCCCTTGATGTGTTCACAGGTCTACCAGCAACGGAAAGTTAGCAACACCGGTAACGCACGATTCCGCCGCCACCCCATGAAACAAACTGTTCAATGGAGTATGCCCGCACGGAAAACCGTGCGGACCCGTAGCGGTTATGGAACCGTGGCCATACATGGGCACCAATGGCACCCCGTGTGTGGCCGCTGGACCAGGCGAGATAGGTGAGTAGCAAGCCTGGCCAGCCACACCCGTCACTGTGTCGGTTGGTGGCAAACCAACCGGCACTGGACGGGTGTCCGGTACCGGGGTGGCCTCAACCACAGGCGGAGCGGCTGCCATGGCTTGCGCCACGCCAGACTGATGGAGGGTGGTTCCATCCAGGACGGAATCGTCATCCATGCACTCAACCCGCGGTATCTCAGGCTGCAACAGCCTCTCCTCTTCGGCCTTCTCATCCTCAGACCCCGAAGAGTCGTCAATGGATGAAGAGACACTGGAGCAATCCTGGCGAATGGCTCCCATGCCCGACGGACCAGCTACCGCTACTGGACCACCCGAAGGTGGCCGCAGAGAAGCAGTACCCGCCAGGCCGGAGCCCGACGGGACTGCCAGGGAGCCATACGAGATGCCCGCCCCCCCCCCCCCCCCTCGGTAACCAGTCCAGAACCCTGTCCAAGGACAGCGTCTATACTGGACACGGAGAGGTTGCACCACAGTCTTCGGTATCAGAGACGACACCAGCGTGGGCAGGACGCTATGTAAGAAGCCTTGTATAGCGGGCCAAAACCATGCCGGAGGTGCCATCTCTGAACCCTCCAACTGCAGGTGAGGACCCACAGGGGCTGAAACAGACGCTCCTCGATTTCGTTTCGAACTGCCTGACTCTGCATCAGACCCAGCCAAGTCCTTCTGGGCAAGGACTAACAACTCGACGGGCTACACTGCACAGACATTACACCTATTGTCAACGTTACATTTCGAACACCGATAACAGACATATGTCCTTGAATGCGACCTTCACGAATTTATGACACTCAGGACATGATGCCGGGGCAGGTTTGGCCTGAAAACAAGCACAAAGCCTAAATAAGCAAGTGGTACGACATAGGAATGGAAGGCAGACAAATAATTTTCGAATATTTTGACAATACATTAAAAGTTAAACCTCCGGTACCCCACACCCGCAACGTTACAACCAAGATTGCGTAAGCTGGCGACAAGAACGAGAGCGGGCCAATAATACCCAATAAATTGTTCCTGCAGGATGTATAAACACGGAACCAGGAACCATATTGGAAGCATTCGCAGTATATTTAAGAATTAATTTCAAGATTATACTACTCAAATGAAAGCCAAACGATACGTGAAGGAACAACAAAATGAAGTAACATTACTGCTGTATGACACGGTAAAACCGCAGAACACACATCTTAATCAAGAATTTTGCAATCATCGATCAATGCAAACAGATCGTGATCACACGCAACACTTGACATAATTCAAAAGTTTCTGGCACATGAACGCACGCAGCACCATGAATAAGATGCGCGAATTAATGAAACATTTCCATCACCAGATAATCCGAGAAATAAAAGGGTGTGACGTCACCCTCTCAGACCATACGGTTGAACGACGTAAGCCGATTTTAGTGTTAAAAAATCATAAGCCAATGCCTAGTTTCATATTACTGCCCGATCGCCATTGGGATTAAAGGAGGCGATCTTATCTGGCATATTTCGTTGTAACCACATGTCCCAGTTCCGGGGTCAGAAAATGGGACATGTAACACACACGAAATTTCAGAGACATAAGTCTCCATATAACTAGAGAAATAGCATGAAAGAATATGACCTGAGTTTCAGAGGCTCCTTCCATAGTAAATCCAGAAACTAGAAACAGCAAATACGCAGAGGGAAAAACACTAAAACTAATATTTCTCTAAGAACAAAATAGCAATGTATTCCCTTGTTGCTATGCAAACAAGAATGAGTGTCTCTGGCAGGCGGGTACCCGGTTGTTGGGAACCGGATATCTGGTTCCAGGAGTCGGTAAAGCTTTCTAAATCTAGATTCCTAGAGCCAGCTATCAGGATAGCTGTATTATCAATGAGTAATGTAATGTTAAGTATTGACCGAAGGAGAAATGCAACGTCCCGGAACGAAGGGTATGATGTAAAGCACAGGAGCCTGCCATTTTATGATGTAAGCGCACAACTCTAGAAGCGAGACCAACATATGATTTAATCACAGAATTTTTGTATGCTTCGAGCCATAGTCCATTGATTAGTGTAATGTTGTAAGTGTAATACTGACACTATACGAAAAGAATATCTCCAAAAGTGCCAAAAATAACCATACAAAATTTTGGAATAATGTCCAATCCAAGACGAAAGCGAGGTCTGTAATCCCAGATTTACAAATACCTGGCAACGCTGAAGAGATAAAATTCTCAAATGATGACAATGAGAAAGTAGAAGTTTTAGCAGAATATTTCCAATCTGTGTATACAATAGAACTGGATGGTGAAGCTCCATCAATCCCTAGTTGGAATTACCAGAATCAAATAACCTCTGTATGCATCACACCCAACATTGTAAACAATAAACTGTCCAAAATTAAAACCTCTAAATCTCCATAACCTGACAAAATCCACCCCATATTATTATGAGTTACGTTATGTTCTTAGTAGACCATTATCCACTCTCTTTAATGCATCATTAGACTTAGGCAAACTACCAGAAAGTTGGGCTAATGCTAATATCTCTGCTATCTTCAAAAAAGGTGACAAACGAAAGTCTGATAACTACCGCCCTATCAGTCTCACTTCGGTAGTGTGCAAAGTAATGGAAACAGTTGTTAAAGACTCAATTATGAAACACCTAACCAACAACTGTATGCTGTCAGACAATTTGGCTTTATAAGTGGCCGGTCTTCTGTGCTTCAGTTATTAACAGTACTACAAAAATGGTTGGAGGCATTGGATAATGGAGGGGTGGTCGATGTCATCTACTTTGACTTTATGAAAGCATTTGATAAAGTCCCCCCACAAACGTCTACTTAAAAAACTAACCGCATATGGCATTAGGGTTGGGCGATATTGCTCAAGGCATGACGATATCGGTATCTCACTAAAATACCGCGGTATCACGATATATCGTCATTTGGGTGGGGTGTGGAGTTAGGGTGTAAACATAGAATAACATATTTCAAATTGGTGGTGTCTACAAGTTATTTTCATTAAATTTGTTGCATTGAAACCATAAATTGAGATCGCCTTGATTGCCATTTCCGCATATTTAATACACGAAATTCCACACTTTGACACCCTTCAATATACAGTTTAAAGCAACGAATGTAATGCAACTAACCGTATTCATCACAAATAAGAAAAATAAAGGATTTTTTTCTGTTCTTGTGTTGTATTTTGTGTTATCTTTACCTCACGACAACTGTCAAAAGATTGAGCAAGGAACACGCATTAACTCCATTGCGCAGAAAGGAATTCCGCAGAGCAAAGTCTGATTGGCCGCCGTATCATACTTGAGCCAATCAGAATTCACACTGCAGAATTCCGACAGCTGTTATCACGCCCACCGCTAGCGTAGACGATGCAAATTAATAAAATAACACGGCATGATTTTGAACGAGAACCAGCGTGAAGACTGGAAACAATTATATCAGATTTTATTTGGTCTGTAATATTAAATACTAATTTGCCCTATTGTAGACCTATTCAAATTCGCTCACTACTTAGCGGTCCTATCCATTGATCTCAAGGCGTAGCCGGGATGTGTGAAATTAACCCAGTCAACACTGCAACCAAAACTGCCACAACAGATCGAAGACTGGAAATAATTAGACCTAAATTATTTATTTTAAGGCTGTTTCTCACTTAGAATAAATCTGTAATGTTATATGTGGAATGAATTTTGATCTGATTCGTTTAAAAATGCTAAATATATTGTATAAAGTTACACAAAAACGTATAACGGTAAAGCAAGAGATTAACTTCCCCCTCACCCACCGTTCCAAGCTCTGGTATTGATAAGGGATTAAGTGTGTGTGGTTTCCTATCGACCTAAAAAGTTTTAGTTTAAATCTTTCACGGTCAGAAGAATGTTTAACCATGCAGATCAATGACTAATGGATAAATAGCTTGCCCTGTAGTAATGACATCATCAGATTGGAATGTGGGTAGTGCAAATGGTATTCCCCACTGACTAACACTCAGAATGAGGCAAGAAAAAACATGGCGTCGTCTATTTATGTAATTATGAAAAGTGAACTACAAAGGATTATTTTGTACTTTAAATCATTTTATTAGCGCAAACAAACCATGAATTAAATGAACACAGATTATTTTGGAGTTTATTAAGTTTTTATTACCTTAGACAATGACTGGATTATTACTTAAAGACTATTACTGGACCGAATAGAGGTAAGAGTATGACATTTCTAACTTAGTTATTTATATTATGCTCACAGTTAAAAGTGCAATATCGTCCTGTCGGTATTGACAATATTTACGATTTTTCGAAATTATGACGATTTCGGTATCGGTATATCGCGATATTGACAATAATATCGAAAAATCCCCCAACCCTATATGGCATTAACGGAAAACTATTAAAGTGGATCCAATCATTTCTAATCGGGAGGAAGCAACAGGTCGTCATTAATGGAACATACTCCAAATTACTAAATGTGAACAGCGGCATACCGCAAGGCTCAGTCCTTGGCCCACTTCTCTTTATATTGTATATAAATGATTTGCCTGATACAATTAAGTATGGGTCAGAAATATTCTTGTCTGCTGATGATACAAAACTATTCAAATCAATTCTTAATCAACCAGATTGTGATATGCTGCAGCAAGATATAGACTCTATGAGCCTGTGGACAGAAAGCTCACTCCTAAAACTCCATCCAGACAAATGTAAAAGTATGAGAATTTCTTCAAGAACCACAGTTCTCCATGTCTGCACAATGGACTCTAACCACCATATTCTAGAGTATTTCAACCAACACATAAATGAAAAAATAAACAAAGCCAATCAAATCATGGGACTAATTAGACGCACGGTTAACTACATAGATAAAGACAACTTTAAGCACCTCTTTAAATCCCTTGTCAGGCCTCATATCGAATATGCAAATGTAGTCTGGGCGCCTTTCCTAAAAAAACACGTAAATGCGATTGAAAATGTTCACAGGCGTGCCACAAAACTTATCCCAGGTATGCATAACCTACCATACAACGAAAGACTAAAAGAACTCAACTTACCAACTCTCACATTCAGAAGACTGCAAGGTGATATGATTGAGATATATAAAATACTTCACAACAAATAATATGATCAACCTCCATCAAACCGTATCAATCTTTTTGACAATAACAGTATCACAAGAGATCATAACCTAAAAATTCAGAAAATCAGAGCTGGGTTAAATATCAGAGTTTTCATTTCCATTGCGCTGCACAGACCAATTGGAGTAAACACCCACTGCTATTCAACTTTGAATCTGATCCAATCTTTCATCCCACTTTCTTTAAAGAATTACTAACAAATCATGAATGTGATGATAACCTACAACTGAATCAGCCATCCAGTATATGCACTGAGTCATTGAACTGACTCCAGAGGCGATTTGATGCCTTCTGTCAGCAGAGGATTCATGGAGTTCATGTGAGTAATAGCAGGGGGGGGGGGGGGGGGGTTCTACGTCCGCAGCTAGCCGCAAATGTATCAATGTGTGCCCTGTATTTGCACATCCCCTCTCTTTGCGTATGCGCATTCAGTCTATTGTGAGAGTCCCCCATGATCGGCATGCACACATATTGATTTACATGTCAATCTATGGTTATTCATTTTGCTCATGCAAGACTTTCGCCGCTTGAACTGGATGCTGTAGGCGATGCTTTCCTTCACCAACATATCTCATTTCCCACAAGATATAGAATAAATTGTGAGCCTAGTGTCATAGATTTAGTATTCACCAACGAGGAAGAAATGATTGACAACATAATCCCTCTACCAGCCCTTGGTAAAAGTGACCATATATGCATTTATTATGAACTAAAATGCTACGCTGAACCACTGCAGAATATGACCAATAAATTGGCTTATGACAAAGGTGACTATTCCGCACTACAATCAGCTCTAAGTATTAACTGGGAAGCACTTTTCCACAACAAATCCCCCGAAGAATGTTGGATAAATTTTAAAAATCTTGTAAATAAATTCACGAAAGACTATATTCCAACCAAACAAGTTAAAAACAATAAAAGATATAGACCACCCTGGTTAGACAGAAAGGCCCTCAAGTTAGTGCGAAAAAAAGAAAGGAAGTGGAAAAGGTATCTGCAAACAAGAGCATCAACAGATTACAACAAATATGCTAGTATACGAAATCAGGTGAACCAATTCTGTAAACGGGCAGTTAAAAAATATGAGGAAACTGTAGCTAAAAATAGCAAATCTAATCCAAAGTCATTCTGGGCTTATGTAAATAGCCAGCTCAAGTCCAAAGATAATGTGGGAGACTTAGAAGATCCTGATGGCAATTTAATAACCACAAACGAAAGAAAAAGTCAAGAACTAAATCGCTTTTTCTCTAGTACCTTCACCAATGAGAACCTAGATAGTATCCCAACATTTACAACAGAGACTACAACAACAATAAACAATATTACTGTCTCTGTTGAAGACGTCAGAAAAAAACTTGCAGATTTAAAAACAAATAAATCAGCTGGTCCTGATGACCTGCATCCAAGAATTTTACATGAACTAAAAGATGTATTATCTGAACCACTTAGCATAATTTATAACAAGTCATTATCAGAAGGGACTATACCTCCTGACTGGAAATGTGCTAATGTTATACCTGTGCATAAAAAAGGAGCAAAGAGGGATCTGAACAATTACATACCCATCAGTCTAACCTCAGTTCCATCCAAAATACTTGAAAGCATAGTAAGGGACAAGCTGATAGAGTATATGAAGAAAAGTGAAATAATTAACGAATACCAACATGGGTTCCTATGGGGGAGATCAACGGTAACTCAAATGCTAGAAGTAATAGACGAATGGACAAATGCTTTGGATAATAAGAAATCGATTGATGTAATTTATCTTGATTTTAAGAAGGCTTTTGACTCTGTACCACACGAGCGATTGTTTATCAAGTTCGGGGAAACTCCTAGAATGGATTAAGTCATTTCTAATAGGAAGAAAGCAGAGAGTCGTGGTTAATGGGGCAGCCTCAGATTGGGCCATGGTCATAAGCGGTGTCCCACAGGGCAATGTACTTGGCCCACTACTGTTTGTAATATACGTAAATGACATGCCAAGAAACATAAAATCCAGACTCTATCTTTTCGCAGACGATACTAAACTGTTCAACTCAATAACTGATGTGAGTGATTGTGAAATCCTGCAAAATGATCTAGAGGCCATTCAAAACTGGGCCCAAAATTGGCAATTAATGTTCAACACAAACAAAAGCTCAGTTATGCACATTGGCCACAAGCCAAGTGCCAGTAATTGTAAGTACAAACTCCTTGATAATGATATAACAGTAGCCCTAAAGGAGGAGAGCGAGATCAATGATCTGGGTATAATAATCAATTCAAACTTAACATTTGAAACCCATATAAATAACATCACATCAAAAGCCAACAGAATGACAGGGCTTATATGGAGAACGTTTCATTCCATTACTACAGACATATTTAAGATGCTGTACCAAAGTTTAATACGCCCTCATCTGGAGTATGCTGGTCCCGTTTGGTCCCCACACACATGGAAATTTGCCGAACAATTAGAAAAAGTCCAGAAACGAGCGACTAAAATGGTACCAGCTTTGCGGAACATGTCCTATGAAAATCGTCTTCGGAATCTCAACTTACCAACCTTAATGTATAGAAGAATACGAGGAGATCTCATAAATGTTTTTAAGTATCTTAATAATATCTACTCAGTAAATCCCAGTAAACTATTCACATTGAATCAAGATGACAGAACACGTGGCCACAAATTCAAAGTTAGAAAAACAAGAGCGAATACTAACAATAGACTGAATTTTTTCTCCAACAGAATCATAGACTGGTGGAATGCATTACCGGAAACAGTCGTTGACGCACCTACCATAAACACATTCAAAGCTAGACTAGACAAAATCTATGTAACGCACCCAGTGTACTACAACTATAGAGCATTAGATAAGCCAAATCACCCGAAAATCACCATACATTAATAATTAATAATTATAGTTTATACACCAGCTGATAATAGGACGTAAAAGTCCTGGTAAGCTGTATACTTGTTATGTATGTTATGTTATGTTGAAATTGTGAAACTACTTGTCAATATAGGTTTCTAGAGCAGTGCTGGTGATTTCTGACACTGACATATTATTTCAAAATTTGTATATCTTTCGCAAAAATTGTTCTTAGAAACATAAAATATTACGGCTTGTACCTATATTTGATGATTAAATAATTTCAGATGATATTTTCTTCCCCTTTAAGAACAACACAGATGCTTTTACGCAGTCAGGGTCACCATTTGTCAAACCGATCTTTCAAATATGATACATGTTACCATTGGTTACTCTTCAGCAACAATGCGTTTATGTGAAACATGTGTTAAGGATGTGGTTGTATACGCTGCAAAACAAATACTTTTTGCCCATGTGCAAGGTGTGTACACCATTGGATTCGGTAGCGTCTCCTTTTGGGCTGTATTTTACGCAGCCCGACAATTAAAAGGTCAAGTTTCATACAGGTGAATAAGAACCCATACTAGTTTCTAATATCTATTCAACAATTACAATTTTGGCTCAGACTATATGATAGGAGGCGATAATCCAAGCATGCGCAATATGTGGGTACCATAGGAGTGTTTTTGCGTTTTTGGATCGGACAGTTTGAGAACGAGAACTGGAACATTGGAATTATCATGGCTAAAACAAACCTTTCATTAAATTTTGATTGCTTTACTGTGCCATTTATGACATCTACATAAATACTATTGAAACGTGTACTTATGCTGTATGTTTTCTAAATGTTAAACTTGTTATGACATGTAGGTTTTTTGAAAATATTGACATTTTGATGGGCAGAATGATACATGAAGAAACGTCTGAAATACTGCATGTGTGGCGCAGTAGTTAATTTCTGCTAATGTCATCAGTTCAGTTCAGTTCAGTTCAGTTAAGGACATCCCGCTATGCCGATGTAGGGGGTCTGCTAGATGCATGACATCGTCGGCACAGGTGGGAGCTGAGATATCTATGTACCCAATCTTCATACCAATCTTGGAGGTTTCCACCTCTTTCAACCATGGATAGATGTACTGGAGGTAGCAGTGTGTAGAGATAATGCCACCCTGTCTCACGCCTTGACTCAATTCAACCAGCCCTGAGGGCTGTCCTTTCCATTTTACTCTGGACTTCGGCTTGTGATAAAGCTCACTTAAAAGGTTCCAAATACATCCTGGGCGTCCTATATGGTCTAGTTTATGCATAAGTCGTTGTATCCATACAACATCAACGGCCTTCTCTGCGTAAGTAGGGTGGACTCTTTGCTTCTTTTGACTCCATGATCGCTTCAGTAACCAGCAGAGCTGCTTTCATACTTGAGCTGCCCTTTCTAAACCCTCTCTGCAGGTCGGACTGGTATTCATCCAGTGTATCTTTCGCCTTTGCAACCCAACTCTTTTCCACCACCTTCTCAATGACTGTCAAAATGGTAATTCCTCTGTAGCTGCCTGGTGCAATGGGAGATTTGCTCTTTTTCAGCACCAGAGTTAACCATCCCTCTTTAATGATATCAAGTATATAGTTGGACTGGAAAATAAGATTCATTAGCTTGGTAATAAATGAGACCACTACTTCATCTGCATGTTGTATATGTTCTGCAGTCATGCCCATCAAATCCAGGGCCTGTCTTTTATTCAACTGATTAATGGCCTCTCTTACCTCAGCTTCAGTAATAGCGGCCAGCTTACTCGCTTTGAATTTAATCCCTGTGATCTCATTGTCATTCATTACTCGCTGCCTATAATTTTCGTCAAGATTTGGACATACTTTCGGATTTGCTAACTGTTGAAAGTGGATCCACCATCCTTCATAGATTTCACTTGGTTCCTGCAAATCTTGACCCGATACCACTAGCAAATTGGTTGGGGCACTCTTGGCGCTGCGTCGTCTATTTATAAGTCTATGGAAGAGCCTCTGGTCATTCCTGTTTGCAGTCATTATCTGTCTGTAATAATCTTCCCTTTTGGTAGCTTGAGACATACGTTCATCTCAGGTGTCTCTTACACAGGACCCTCCCAATGAGTAGTGGATTGGTGTGATCCTGCGGAGAACCACCTGCTACTCACTTATAGTAAGACTCTTTTGACTGTTTGACTGCCTCTGTAATTGCTGGCGTCCATGGTTGGATACCACCTCTTCCCTTCTGTTTATTTACACTCTGTCCTCCAGATGCTTGGACTGTCCTAAGCAGTATATTAGTCAGATGTTGAGTTGTCAGTGATATGGCTAACTCAGGACAACCCTCAGTCCTTGTCTGGTATTCTAAGGATTCATCAATAAATTGTAGATATGCACCTGCATTGACCCTCTCCCAGTACACCTTTCCATGCTTCTTTATAGGCCCCTCAACCATGGGTGAGGGTAGACTTCCCTGTTTGCCTTCACTGTTAGTGGCTCTCTCTCTCTCTCTCTCTCTCTCTCTCTCTCTCTCTCTCTCTCTCTCTCTCTCTCTCTCTCCACCATGCGGGCAAGTAATAGCAAGTACAACTGGTACGTGGTCCGAAACATATGTAGGCTGCCTATCCATTGTGATGATGTCCATACTATCTTGGCGTAGACTATTACTGTAGAAAACATAATTTATCTGTGAGCTGTGCTTTCCATTCTCATGGAAGACGGCCAATTTCCTCGGATATTCCACTATTGGAATGGCATACACTTTCAGCATCTCTACCAGGTGCAAGTCCCTATCGAGTGGAGGATTCCTCCACAGTGATGCATTGAAGTCACCTGCAATTATCAGTCTGGTCTTGAATGAATTTGGTTCAGCAAGGGTGTCTAAAAAGGTGTCATCATTGGTTCGGAAATCTCTAGCTAGCATATAGACAGATATCAGACATAACGGGCGTGGTGATGCTTCAGTTGTAGCCGCCAGCAGGCGTTCGCTTCCATCTGGATGCTGTGTGATTCTGTGGTTCATACTCATTCACCACAAGATGGCTATCCCACCATAAACCCGTAGTCGTTGTTTTGGTGATATTGGATTCTGCATATCCACTGTTTTTTTGCAACCAGTAAAGACTTTATGAAGATGTAGAAGTTCATCTTCCCCAAAGCTGAACAGCCATGTTTCTTGTAGGCACATCATGTCACAGCCCTTTAGCAGGTCTACCAGATAGACTTTGTTACCAGTCACACTCTTGACATTAAACGTACCAATCGTGAGCTTAACTAGTCCAGCCTGTTCCCTTCTGCGGGTTGGCTGTGTAAGTGGTTGATTGCTTGCTTTTGATGATCCTGTTCCAGCATGCTCTTCATTTCCAATGGCTGGGCAATCTGTGATGTTGCCTGGCCATTCACTAAAATGCTCTTTGAATGGCTGCTGAACCATTTTATGCAGTGGACCTTGCATGCCTGAATGGGGAACAGGCAGCGGACTGCTAGATACTGCCTCAAGCATGTGCTGTACTATATGGTGTGCTGATATACTTTGATGGTCTGATGCTAAATAGGATTCACTTGTTCTATGATATGGCATATTAGAAGCTCTGGACACACTTTCTCTCCATGGCTGGATACCTCTATAGCGTCCTGTACTATGAGACTCTCTGTTAAGTATCTGGGCACCCTGTATATAAACCGCTTCATTCACTCGCTGCATCCTCAATGCGCTGTTCACGTAGATTCTCAATGATTGCTTCTGTCATGGTACCACAACTGGACCACCACTATAATGTCTTTCTGACATCTCATTTATGTGCTGTTGTTTCTTCTTTCCCTGCCTCACCTCTTCCTTAGCAGGCGTGTGTCTACCTGTGTCCGCTCATTTTTCCCAGTGGACCAATAGAGTGATTCTCTCCCACTATTATTGCTGTCTCCCTTACTCATTATCTCTCTTTGACTCACTTCTCTTGGCTATCTACTGTCCTCTCTGAGTATCGATATCTCTATGTCTACTGTGACTTTGTAAGTTATCATTACTCCTCCTATCTCTACTCCTATTCTCTACTCTATTACCATGTCTGAGGAGCGATGTCTCTCTATGTCTACTGTGGCTTTGTAAGCTACCATTACTACTACTATCTCTGCTCCTATAGCTCGTGGGGGTATGTACTGGTCTGCTAGTAGATTTCCGTCCATTGCACCACAAGTGCACGATGACCGGGATGGCTGGTTAGCTGCGGATCTCAGGGTTGCGGATCCCGTATGACATCTCTCCAAGAAAGACAAAGACTAGCTTCTGGAGCCGGTGGAACACTGATGTTCCAGTGGGGCCGTGCGACCATTGCCGCCAAGATTGAACCACACGGTGTCATCCCTACTATTAGTGTCACCGGTATGTCTATCCACACTAATTTAGAGTTATGGAACAATTTGTAATTAAAACAGTAGAAATGCTAATACATACTACACAAACAAGATATTGCTTGACAGTAAATGAGCACACAATAATACACAATATAGCGCCAACTGGTGTTCTTTCTATGTGGTGTCATGGGAGGTACCACACAGGTCCTTGAATCCGCAGAGGTATCCCCGCAAGAGAAGCATCCGCAACGAAGTCATTAAGTAGCTAATATACCCCTAACACACACACGCACACACACACACACACACACACACACACACACACACACACACACACACACAGACACAGACACACACACACACACACACACACACACACACACACACACACACACACACACACACACACACACACACACACACACACACACACACACACACACACACACACACACACACACACACACACACACACACACACACACACACATACACACACACACACACACACACACACACACACACACACCACACACACACACACACACACACACACACACACACACACACACACACACACACACACACACACACACCACACTGTTGTTGCGAGAGGAAAAGAGCTGACAAAAAGGGCCACTCCTTTGTTCAACAGAAAATGCTAAGTGCTGAAAATCCTAGTGAAGCTACTGTTAATGTGTTGCACACTGGTTTACCTGAAGATGGGACGAGCGATTTCTGTAGAATTCCTAGGTCACCGTCTTATGTAGTTTCAAAGATACTGTATTGGTAGATGGCGCTGTATTCCTGTGGGCCTTATGCTACGGTCTAACCTACCAATTAGTTGGTAGAAATGGAAACTAGCTTTGGCCGCAAGTGGCAGGGATTCCTACCTATCTTTAGATACAGTTGTCTGATGGGCACAGATGTTCAGCTTCCCGTAGGTCGCTTTGGAATAACATCTACCTCCAAGGACAGCATGCGTACATGTTACGACACAATGCATCCGAATCCGATGAAAATCCGGCTACCTTGCTCTGCAACCACATAAAACATCACCTGGACAATGGCTACATTTTACACAAGCAAGTTTGATTACTAACATGTCATTATGGTGGGGATGGAGAGGTGAATATCTATCACGTGCATCCTTCCAGTGAGGTTGTGGTGAATTCCAAGATCTCAACCAGGCGCTGCAATGAGTTGGATGGAGATCCGCATCTCATCCATCACCACATGCTACGAATCTAACAGTTGACATGTCGTTAGGGCTAAGTTCCAATATGACCAAATATGCACTGCGGGCCGGTAAATAAACTAACTAGCTCACATTTTTAACTATATGTTTTCGCATTGCTTCCTTCATTGACAGGGTTATCTAGCTAGCAAGTATCCGAAGATAGGGGGGGGGGGGGGTGTATGTAAATCAGCACTTTAACCATCACCGCTCGGAAACCTCTGATAGTTTCCCAGGGTCGGATCTCATTAACGTGCTGATGGGGAATCCAGACAATTAGAAAGCCATACGGCTGGTGGATCGTGGAAAGAGACAATAACTTAATATATGTGAGGCCTTATAGGTAATTGGCCAATTTTACACAACCTTGCCGGAGTGCGGGACTACATTACCGCAACAACCGGAAAAGAGGCGTACACTATATATCTCTAAACAAAGAAATTGTCCCTAACCACTTTAACCTATCCTATCGAGCTGAATAATAAGGTTAGTCGGTAACATGCCAGGCTCAAACAATTAGAGCACGGTCAGCGACCTCAGTGTAAAATTGATGATGGCAGGAATAAGTGATGCGGATATAAATGTTGCTGCATAGTATTTCCTGCTGTCCAAGGTTTTCTACAACTAAACAAAACATATTAACTGGTTGGCTACCTGCCATATACAACTAACCAATGCAATAAGTAGATTATAATTAAATTAAGTAACTAAGTATCACAGATTGATAAACCTAGATGGTGCGGCTAGTTGAAAGCACCCACAGTAAACAAGGATATTATTCACAGTAATAAAAAAATGATAAATTGCGATGCTACGCATCCAAAATTCCGTAGCACGGAAAGTCCGAGAACTACTATCCAGTGTGGGTGAGCTGAAAGCTGTTTGGAACCGCGGTGATGTTGTGTGTCTTCCGTCGGTGTTCCGGTTCACTCGTCAAGTCCCGCACTTCCAGCCAGTCCTCCAGACGGGTTGGTCTCCACGCTGACGATGCTCCTGATTCTCGATTTTGTACCCCTTTTATACTACTCGTGACGTCAGAGGCAGATGCCTCAACCAATCAGTGGCCGAGCAATAGCCAATCAGCGTGCAACTAGATCAGTGACGTAGTTACCACGTTCTAGAATATTCTGGATCTATTTATGCATACACGCGATTACGACGTCTAAAGCAATATTTTGAAGAAAATGTAAGGGGATTTTCGCGAATAATTCAGCCATTTCTGGGCCCATTTTAAAATGGTTAACAGTTCTAGAAAGCTCGTTGTATTCCAGTCCTGATCGCTACCAAGAACAATTGGAACGGCTTAATTAAAGGTTTTTATGCGTACCAACTCGGTACACTACAGGCATGCACTCGCTCCCAATTCTGTGACGTGTTGTCAGGGAAGCTCTGATGTGAGCGCATGCGCACCACGCATTTTATCGGACGCAGCCGATTTTAGCGAAAACCTCTCTTATAGGGATTATGTACATGGACTATGCTACACAGGGGATGTGCTTGGAGCGAATCCGGAGTGGCCGTTCCATACCCAGCCTTGCTGAGTAGGCGCGTAGCCGAGAGGAACATGACGCAAAAGATGCGTGTTCATAAGAAAGAGCACATAGAGAGTTTGAGAGGAAGGCATGCCATTGATTTTAATTTTTGACCTGGAATTATTTTTCCAGGTCTTTTCTTTTTTTTTCTTCTTTTTTTTTCTCGGCGCATGCATACTTTTATTATTTAGATCACTGATGACCTAAACAATAGCTCACATGGGTGTTCTCTCGGATGCGGATAATCATTTTTCTGCAGAGAACACCCAAGCTCCAATGTACCATAATTACAATACAGTTTATATATAATGTAAATATATATTAATCACATAACTATACCCGAAAAGAGTATCACTGAATATGCTAATTTACAAGTGCATAAAGCGATGCACTAAGTGTATACTGATTAATATAATGCAGCCCGTTAGTGCGGATCCGCACAGGTAGCTTCAGCTAACCCACAATCTGCCCCGTCGTACTGACGTGGGAACTAAAATAATAAGAAAAATATCAGAGTGGCAGAGATGATGACTGGTGATGTGCGAACTAGTGGTGATGTGGAGACTGCGGACATTATTATTGTTGTTGTTGTTGTTGTTGTTGTTGTTGTTGTTGTTGTTGTTGTTGTTGTTGTTGAAGTCGTGGTTGTAGTTCGTGCTCCTGGTGGACTGAGTGCTGTAAATTGAATGAGCGGTCACTGAAATGATGATGCTTTTGCATATGCTGATGCGGATGCTAATGCAAATGCTGATGCGGTGCTGGCAGATAAGTTCCGGATTTTGGTGGACTTCAGAAGTTTACTGGCAGTCGTCCTTGGTACTGCATGGATTTCCATTGAGTGTGCGATGCATTTCTTTCCAGCGTAGGGATGATCCAGTGTAGTTACTTTACAAACTGCTGGCTCCGTAGGAGTGCTGCTGCATGGGTGTGATGTGATGCTGCTTCATGATGCGGTGGTGGTTAGTGCTGCTTCTGTAAGGTGAATCTCCTCGTCGATGATAATACTACAAGGAGATATAGATCTGTCTGAAACATCCTGTAACCCCTGTTCGGATACAGTCACCGGTGTTGAAATAACCACAGAAATTGGTCGGCCGATTACGGATGCAGATGCAGAGGCTGATGTCGTGCGTGATGCGGACGGTGAAGTTGCTGCGGGTGCTGCCGGAGTGGAAACTGCAGGCGATGCTGGTACCGTTACTGCAGTTGCTGCCGATGCTGGTCATACTGGTGACTCCGTCGTGATGTTGGCTGATGTTCCATAATGGCTTAGTGCATGTCGTGTGGTGGATGCGGCGGCTGCTGTTGCTGGTCTGTAATGTGGAAAGTCTGGTTGTCGCCGTTTCATATGCTTGGTTTTGACCATCTTTCCTGTAGGAAGCACATTAAGTGGAAGTCTAGTTTCAAAACGAGCGGCTAGCACTTCAATGTCCTCACTTTGTTCACCAGGCTGTAATATTACTACTAGCACACGATGCTTATCCGTCAATGCGTGCGTCACACTGTAACATGTAGCTGTATAAAGGTACATGCAGTCCATACAGAATGCACGTTGAAAAAGATGATCACGATTGATATGAACCGTCAAGTCCGAATTGTGGGAAAACGCGTGCTTACACAGCTGTCCATTGAGCTGTAACGCTATACATGGACACTTCTTTCCGGAATGAGCTGGCGCCAACTCCTCCAAACTGTTGGACAAGGTAAGGCTCTCGGCAAGTGACATCTTATTTCTGCATATCGATAACGGTGCGGACTACCTAACCTAAGCTATTTTTCCCAACTCGTCATACTTTTCCTGGCCAAATAATATTAATAGAAGTGATAAATAAATAAGAAAACAGCAGAATTTGGTTTGCGACACGAAAGCAGCCTAATGCTTGTTCTTCCATAGTGTCAAATTTGACGGAAAAGACGAAGTTTCAGTGCGCGATCTCCTCCTTTTATACTTTTTGGTGACGTCACAGGAGGGCGGATGAACACACCCGAAAGTTCTAGGGTGATTCGGTCACGCCCTATAAGGAAAGTTTAGATTTATTTAAACCCGAAGTCAGACGAAATATTCCTCCCGTGTAAAGGGAGTGATTATAAATATAAGAAGGATGGTGTGTCACTTTCGTCTCTCCACTCAAAGGAAAAACAAGTCTCCGATCAACGTAAAAACTCGGAACTGCTTCTTCCCATGGAAGCTCACCTTTTAATTAGCGTGAAGTGGTTTTTCAGATTGGATGCTTATAAACTTGCCTGTTTTAATTTGAGGCTGGAGAGCCTGATGGGGTGTGGGAAAGCGATTTGACGTCGGCGGCAATTTCCCTGACCCACCCCTCTCGCCTCTTCCACCACGCTGTGGTAGATGCGCGTTTAGGGCGGCTCTTGTGTTTAAAGCCTTTGATCCAATTTACTGGACATAGAAGTGAAAGTCACATGGTTTCTTGTTGTGAAAGCACGTTGTTGATCGGAAACTTAGGCAATATTTACGTAATGGCAGAGTATTGATATTTCTGATTATTTGTTGTTAATGCGGAAGATGGAAAGATATGTTTTAAAATCTGTTCCTCGAAACAGCGTCCCTGTAAGAGTGTGATTTTATACATGCGTTTTTGGTTTGTCTGTAATAAGTGTCTTCCAGCCCGTGTTGATCTTGTGCGGGAATATGTAGGTAAGAGAATATTTGAAATTCTCCCTGATATAATACTGTCGAAGTTTTGATGGTGCTTCATCATAGCATCCGGCCTCTTCACTTCCATGCTATTCACTACATGTTCAACCCAACAAGAAGCATTGCCCGGGGCAGCCTCAGCTTCCGCTTGTGGTAACTCAATGAGGGAATAGCATGAAGTGGGTGGGAGTGGGAAGAGGTCGGCAGAACAACTTTTCCGTCCCTTCCCTTGGACAACACAAATGAGAAAGTCTTCAGATACGACTTCCCAGATTTAGTAGACCCACACAGAGGAGGGAGAGGGCGAGTAGGTATCTCGTTATCATCCTCAGCATTAGTTGATTGTTCACCGGACTCCCGGCTTGGTAGGAAAAAGGTAGTAGTAGTGTCGGTAGTAAAATGATACCACCTCCCTCAACTGGATTTCCATTTAGCCAAATGAGCCCCCACCTCCCTCAAGTAGATTTCCATTTAGACAAATGAGCCCCCACTGCCCTCTCAATCCATGGGGCATAGGTTGTTGAGACGAGGGCCACCACGGATCATCGAACGGCTGCCAGGGAGGTAGGATCATCTCAACACTACTGCTACCAGCGGCTGAACGCCCATTTAGAGAGAAGCCTCCACAATGATATACACCACTGATCGTGATTACCCACACCAGAAGGGCCGGACTCTCTTTCTCTCTCTCTCTCTCTCCCTGTCCCTCTCTCTCTCTCCCTCTCTCTCTCTCTCTCTCTCTCTCTCTCTCTCTCTCTCTCTCTCTCTCTCTCTCTCTAGTCTGTGTAGGCTCAGACAAACATGTAGTCTCCTTGCCAGAGTCGCATCGGGCACCGCCTTGTGATCAACCACACACACATCTGAACAGGTCTGAACGGCCATTTAGAGACAGGCATCCACAGGGATATACACTACCCACAGGTACTGATCGCCAGCACCACACATAATAGGGTCTGAACGCCCATTTAGAGACAGGCATCTACAGTGATATATACCACCTACAGGTACTGATCACCAGCACCACACATAATAGGGTCTGAACGCCCATTTAGAGACAGGCATCCACAGGGATATACACCACCCACAGGTACTGATCGCCACACATAATAGGGTCTGAACGCCCCTTTAGAGACAGGCATCCACAGCGATATGCACCACCCACAGGTACTGATCGCCACTCATAATAGGGTCTGAACACCCATTTAGAGCCAGGCATCCACAGGGATATACACCACCCATGGGTACTGATCGCCACACATAATAGGGTCTGAATGCCCATTTAGAGACAGACAACCACTGGGATATACACCACCCACAGGTACTGATCGCCAGCACCATACATAATAGGTCTGAACGCCCAGACAGGCATCCACAAGGATATACACCACCAACAGGTACTGATCGCCACACATAATAGGGTCTGAACGCCCATTTAGAGACAGACACCCACAGGGATATACACCACCTACAGGTACGAATCGCCAGCACCACACATAATATGGTCTGAATGCCCATTTAGAGACAGGCATCCACCGGGATATACACCACCCACAGGTACTGATTGCCACACATAATAGGGTCTGAATGCCCCTTTAGGGACATGCATCCACAGGGATATACACCACCCACGGGTACTGATCGCCACACATAATAGGGTCTGAATGGCCATTTAGAGACAGACAACCACAGGGATATACACCACCCACAGTTACTGATCGCCAGCACCATACATAATAGGTCAGAACGCCCAGACAGGCATCCACAGGGATATACACCACTCACAGGTACTGATCGCCACACATAATAGGGTCTGAACGCCCATTTAGAGACAGTCATCCACAGGGATATACACCACCCACAGGTACTGATCGCGAGCACCACACATAATAGGTCTGAACGCTCAGACAGGCATCTACAGGTACTGATCGCCTCACATAATAGGGTCTGAACGCTCATTTAGAGAAGGCATCCACAGGGATATACACCATGAGTACTGTTGCACAGATTCACGCTATTGCAAAGCAATTCGGCCTTAGAGGCTACTCTAAGGCCAAGAAAGCCGACCTCCTCCAGATTATCGGACAGGTCAGTGCCAATGAGTGGCAGAAGCGACACCCCTGAGCAATGAATACGGGAAGACGATAGGATGATGCTCTTCCACAAGAATGCTCCAGGGAGCCTGTGGCTGAACACGATAGGAGCAGCTCAGGACTGGGTGGCAGCAAGAGAGCAAGCCCGCCTCGACACAGGCAATATCGATCGACCTAACACCAAGTGGGCTTTCGTTCAATCAATCAACGTTGAGGTCAGGGCTGTCATCGACCGCCAACCTCTGCTTGGGACAGGCCCCCTCCCAGACTAGCTATGGCATAAGAAGAGTATGACTGACCTCGACACCTACAGGGACAACATGTGTCTCTGGAGATGTCTAGCAGTCCACTGAGGAACGAGAGCTGATAGAAGTACAGCTCCTGCACGAGAGCTTGCCACACAGTTCTAAGGCAAGACAGTGACAGTACCTGATGTCCACAAGACCTCGCTGGATCAGCTGGACAAGGTTGAGTTCTTCGCCAAGAGCGGGATTTGCGTGTATGAACCAAAAGAAGAGGGTATATGGCACTTGATCATGCAAGCGCTCACTACTGTGACACTATGACCATCGGAGTGTGGGACCACCATGCCTTCTACATCAAGAACATCGCCAAGCTGGCACATACACTAGTCCGCAGTCACTGTCAGCAGAGGTTACACAGGCATGCAGTCTTCAACACCACACTGATCACTGTACACGTGCCAAAACAAAAATCGTGTGTCCTGGCGAGAAGGTTGAGGTGCCACAGTCTGCGTATGAGAAAGCCTTCTATCTGCCCCAACCATCCAGTTCAGCGGCTACTCATTGGATCGAGTATGAGTCGAGAAACAGAGGCGTACACATACACGATGTAGAGTGTGGGCACGGTGGCGAACGTTGGATTGAGGATGCTCCTGTAGATGGTTATGATCCGACCACCAACACCGTTTACCTGTTCCATGGCTGTCACTGGCACGGGTGTCCACAACACCAGCGAGGTGAGGATGCCGAGCAAAGATGCCACAAGACAGTCCTGACAGAGGAGAAGCTGAGAGCCTTTGGATGCACGCTTGTGGTACAGTGGGAGTGCTGTATAAAATGCACCCCAAGCATCCCTAAACGAGTTCGGAGTGTCCCATGCCCACACTTCTTAGTTTACGACTTCGAAGCACTCCTAGATGGTATCAAGACTCATCTTACGGAGACTCTCATGATCGAGAGTACTCACAAACCTATCTCTGTGTCAGTTGGCTGCTCCTTAGAGGGTGCCATGAGTGAGCCCACTCACCTCTGCAATCCTGACCCCAAAGAACTGATCAGGGAGTTCATGCTGGTGATCTTACGGCGAGCATCTCTAAACCAGACAAGGGTTAGGGCACAGTACATACCGACAGACCTGGACAAGCTCCCAAAGTGACAGCAGCGACTGATCAATGAGTGGTCTGACCATGTGACTGTACTGGGGTAAGCTGGCTGGCAGTACAGCTACAGTGAAATTCGCCAAGAAGGCTAGTCAGACCATGTTCCTTATAACACCTGAGCTATGGTTTCTCGATGTGCTGAACTACCTCGGCCCAGGACTCTTGTACACGGTATGGGTCAAAGCTTACGGGTGTACACAGCAGAAGAGCTGGCTCCTGTATGAATGGTTTGACACACATGAGAAGCTCAACTATCCAGGGCTTCCTGACTACTCAGCATGGACATCTAAGCTCAAGGGTGGCTACCTCTTGATGCGAACAGATTGGAAACAGTGTAACCAGACATTCAGCGAGCATGGAATGCTGACATTCGCCGACTGGCTGCAATACTATAACAACCTGGACGTCAGTTCATTCATCGAAGGCCTAGAGTGGATGTGGGAGTTCTATACAGAACGAGAAATAGACATCTTCAAAGACGCGGTATCTCTCCCAGATGTGTCACTGCAGTACCTCCGTCATGGAACCGCTCAGCACATGCCGGATGTTAGCCTCTATTCACCGGACAAGTAAGCCTACGACATGCTGAAGGGTGCTGTTGTTGGCGGTCCCAGCATCGTGCTCACCAGATACCATGAGACCGGTGTGACTCGATTCCGCCAGAGTGAGCGTGTCTACTAACGTCTACTCATCTATGACGCAAATGCTCTGTACCTGTCAACGATGGCCAAAGAGATGCCATGTGGTAGGGCGAAAGTGCGCCATTGGTCCGGTGCCAGTGGGGTAGCTAGCTTTAAGGAGGCTCTCCTAGCAGACAGCTGATTTGGGTTTGCTGAGGTGGATATAGAGGTCCCCAAGGCGCTGTGGGCAAAGTTCGAGGAAATGCCTCCTCTCTTCTATAACCACGAGATCCCGGTAGAGGCAATCTCGTCTGAGATGCTGCCATATCTAGGGCGAACAGGGAGGAAGCAGCCCACCACCCAGAAGCTGGTCGGTGCCCTCTCTGGCAAGAAGCGGCTGCTGTATGCCCCGACCCTCAAGTGGTATATAACCCATGGCCTGGAGATCACTGCTGTATACCGCACCATAGACTATGAGGCCAAGCGTCCAATCGAGTGGTTCGTGGAGAATGTTACGGAGGCCCGCCACTCGGGAGATGTAGATAAGAGCAAAGCGCTCTTGGCAGATCTCTTCAAACTCCCCATCAACAGTGCCTACTGGAAGCTCATCGAGGCCCTAGAACGTCATAGCAACACCAGCTTCATGAAGGATGAACGTGTGGTAGACAAGGTCCTGCATAGTGCATGGTTCGAAAATCTCGAGGAGATCGGTGAGTCATCGCAAGCCGAGAATCACAAATTCGAAGGCCCTTCAAGGTGGGGATAGCCGTTTATGAGCTCACGAAGCTGTGAATGCTGGAGTTCTACTATGACTTCCTCGATCGCTACGCCCTGAGATGCGAGCAGAGTACCAGGTTCATAAGCGGGACTGGCTAGCTTGGGACAAATGGTCTGGATGGACTCCGGGACTGTTCAAGCTCGAGTTCGAAGGCTCTCTTGGCATCACTCTCTGCTCCAAATGATACTATGTAGTGAGCGCAGCTGCAAGTAAGTGTTCGGCTAAGGGAATGTCAAAGCGGCAGAATGAGGTCTCTAGGCAGAGGTTCTACAGCGCCCTATAAGGTGGGATGGACAGGTCTTAGCATGTGCAACCAAGGTATGGTGACGTATATGCAGGAAAAACTCAGACTCTCTGCTTATTATGATAAGCGCCATGTGCTGCCAGATGGGGTCCATACCGAGCCCATCGAGTATCATGTTAACACCCTAGGGGGTGGTAGCTGTGTGTCATCAGGGACTAACTGAAGCTCTTCTACGACACATGGTCGCCTAGGCACTCCATGCTGGCATGCCAGGTAGTACAGTGTAGGCCGCCCCTCGGCCTCCACATACCTGTCAAGGCTGTGAACATCTATCAACCAGTTAGGATCTGTTGCACACCGTTGACCACCTTCCAGCTCACCAGGCTTATACAGGTACCGAACCAGAGCATCAGGTGGTAGGCACTCCTCTCCCTTGTTCGCTCCGGTAGAGCTGTGACCTGCAGAGTGTCTGATAGCCTCTACCGGCTTATTCCCGATTAGTCTAGTAACCTCGGCATTGGATCTCTCCACCACAGCAGGCAGCCCTCTCACCCATACTCTAGAACGTTCACTCGGCGCGGCCATTTCCTGGGTGTATTGGTGTGGGAACAGTCTCTCTGCCAATGTCAGATTCCACCACTCAATGATAGCCTGGGCACAGTGATTCCCTACCTCGCCTCGCCTAACTGCCACACCGTGTTTCCGCATGAGGGCTGCAGTCTCCCCTCTGAACTCCTTACCCTCCTCCACCTGCAACAATTCCGGCCACTGGAGGGGATTTTCCGAAGCCTCGTAGACACCCTGGAATGCCTGGGCCACCTGGCCAGCTGACTTATCTGTGAGCTGGTGACCTCGACGATGGTGAGGGCATACTTGTAGGTCTTACGACCAACTGAGTCATGTGGACGGAATAGAACATCTGCCTGGTGAACTCTATTTGGGACAGTTTCCTCGAAATGGGCATGCCCGATGTGCCGTGGACGAGGTCTGTATGTCTGCCACATCTCCTGGCGGCTGAGCCACTAGCTAACTGTCTCCAATGTGAAGTTGTGGCCCTTGCGACGTGCAGCCTCGAGTAGTTGAGGGGGCTCACGGTAATATCCACCAGGCTGATAGTAGAGTTCTTCAAGAAAGATGGTTGATAAACACCCAGATTTCATCACTGACGTCCACTCCCGTCCTGTCACCCACGGCCTGGGTGAGCTCTAAACAGACGAACAGATGGCCATAATTCATTCATTCGACCATCGCTGAATACCTCCTCAAACACCTCCATACACTGGCGTCTAATCTCTGCTGGATCTTCACTGAACAGTAGTTTATCGACCAACCCTCAGAAGTTAACGGACTTGACCAGGTCATACAGAGATGCCATCCTTATATAGTACGGCTTAAATGTTTGGTGGCCCAGATGGCCACGAGGGCTATGGCAGCGTATGGTAGCCCAGGGACTGCGATTCCGAAGAACGTACCTACTCCTGAGGCGATGGCTGGTATGGCTTCAGAAATCTTCTCCACCCCATGAAGAGCATTGATGGCGATCTTACGGACCGTCTCGCCAGCCTTCATTGTGAACAAAGTGATCAGAGCCCCAACTGCTGCCAGCGGACTGATAGAACCTTTTATTTAAGTGCGATAGATTCCTTTCGCTCTGTGTACTAGCTTGCGGGATTCAGGCTTTACATCATCATACTCACCCGCGGTCTCCGCTACATCATAGTCGTCTGCATCATAATCCTCCTCCTCATCATAGTCCTCCTCATAGTCCTCATCATCTATATCCTCGACTGGATCAGACCCTGGTTCATACATCGCTCTGGGGATCCATCGCTGGGGCAGCTATTTAGTAGCTTTAAATTGTAGTCTATAGCATGGCCTCCACAATCTTGAATGCGGGCGGGTTTGCCTTAGTGAACTGGGGACTCAGCTTCGCCGACAAGAAGGCAGCAGAGGTCGAGCGTGAGCATCATAACCAGGCGATGGAGAAGCTGTCTAAGGACAAGTTTGAGTACAGCAAAGCACTCGAGCATATGCACCAGAGGGAGGCACGCAACGACAACTCCGAGCTCAGGCCAACCAGAGCCTCAAAGAGGCAGATGAGAGTCTCGAAGAGTACTACGAGGCTGTATGGATATCTAAGCCAGCGCTAGACTATGAAGCAGTGACAGGTCAGAAGACAGCAGAACTTATAGTAGTGGTGGCAGCTGCAGCGGTGATGACAGGAGTCATGCTCTACACACGCTCAAGTTGAATACCTGATATGTTCGCCACGCATACCTTAGCACAGGCAAAGTAAAGTACCGTCACACCTAATGAGCGAGTCCCAGCTATGAGGTTTCCGATGTTGAAGCTGAGCCAGTTTCCCTGATTAGGTGGGATGTCCCTACCCCCGAGGTGGTGACGGCCCTCGAGTGCCGACTCGAGGTCGTCGCTTCCACTGGTTAGGCACAGAAGTGCATATGACCTAGTTTTCTGTCTGTAGAGTTGGCAATCAGCCAGCTCGCATGCATCACCAACAACATTGGTCCCAGCAACCACAAGCTTGAAGTCGTCTTTCTTATCCACCTGTTGGATGGCTCCTCCCTTCTGAACCAGGACTGCAACAGCGACACAGTCCAATGCACCACGATGCGATGTCAGCTCTACCCATTGGTTAGCTGTGGCTTGGGCCTGCTGGTGTTCTCGCTCCACATGCACGATCCTCTGTTTGGAGCCTGTTTGCTTCAGTTCCTGGTCATTCTCGTCATGCCAGACATGAAGTCTTGGAGCATTCATCGTCGCATCTGCGAGCTGCTCAGTGTACACCCGGAGGAACAGCCTATCCTACATGGCAGCCGAATTCACGTGTGTGCTTTTGAGGAGGGTTACGAGTGGAACTCCCACAGGCTTCTCGACACCTGCCCGTAGTTCGAATTCCGTGAACCCCTCATTGCACCCCACAACGTAGTAGTACCCCTTTCCCTTCACATGGAAGGTTGGACCATGAGCCAGCCGACCTAGGACGCAGTACTCATCGTTCACATAGGTTTTGTCCATGGTGCTGTTGCTCTGCATGATCTCCCACCTGTTCAGAACCTGCGGGAGCTCTACCATCTGTTTTATTGTGCTCTGATGCTTGAACTCGAGTGTCATGCTCTTGATCTCGCGGATCTGTGCTGAGATTGCAAAGTCAATGTACTTCCCAGCAGCGGACAATGGGTTCTCATCGCGTATACTGGGTCGAATGACCATCAGGCAGTCTTTCCGAGGATCAGTGCGGTGCGATGTCGCAGATTCAATGGCCCCATCTGGATGTTGCTCATACTGCAGCATGTTTAAGGTCTGGGTATATAGAGGGGTTAAACAGCTGACATGTTTGGTAAAAGTTCTCCAGCAGATTGTCTATAGGCAGCAGGACAAGTCGGCATGACAGTCAGCATGACAGCCGCGGCGTGCACTGTCCCACTGTGACAGGGCCCGAAGACTGCATCGTGACATCAACATTATCCACGAGCGAGCCAAGTTCACATCTCCGTCTGATGCGGAGATGCTGGTCGCCATAGAGGAAGGAGCGCCAGCGCGTAGCACAAAAGAACTCCTGACTCAGATACTCTACCGGAAGTTTGACAGCACCCAGGGCAGGAACTCGACATACCTCCTGTGGCCCAAACCAACAGTCCTGTTATTCTAGCTCTCCAAAGGGCGAGGGTTGACCACAAAGATCTACCAAATGGTTTGGAAGTGGGCTGCTGCATTTAGCCTCCATAGCCAGGAAGAGCGAGATATGCTGGATAGCCTCCAGCCTGGAGCAAATAACTACTTCAGGGAGGAGGTCAGTGCCACTGTAGCGGAGAGCCATGACACCGGTCATGCAGAAGGTACTCAGGAGTGGCTCACTGTTGGCCTCAAGGAGGCTGTTGAGCACATCTTCACCGAAGAGGTCGCAGGAGATTGGCCAGTAATCTGCCAGCATTTCTGAAATTCCCAGATAACTACCAGGGCTACCTCATCAAATCCGCTCGCAAATCAGATGCTCGTCGCACATAGACAAAGCGGATCTACCGTGAGAAGTTCCATAAGAAGAGAGTCCTAGACCCGGACCAGTGGGTAGAGTTTCAGCGACAGTACGGACTTGACGAAACTGCCGAAGTAGCAGCGGAGAGTGCTGACGAAGGTCCTCAAGCAGCGGAAACCACAGACGAAGTAGCGGAGACTGCGGACGAAGTAGTGGAGACCGTGCAGCCTTCTGATGAATGAAACAAAGTTGCAGTGGAGACCGCTACGACCTCTGCTCAGTCTGTCAGCGATGACGCGTAGAGCAGGCTAGTTTCCTGGCTGGATTCAGCTTGTAGGTGAAGGTCTGCACCTTTTCCAGAGATGACTTGAAGTGTTGCACCCATTGCTAGCCCTAGAACCGCAGCCTCCATTAGTGTAACACGTTCACCCATAATCTTGGCAGCAACAGTGTAGGAGGCACCACTGAGGGCGATCTTTGGGATGGGTTGAGTTATTCCGAGACAGTGCCCGGCCACCCCACTCACCACTTTAGCGAGGACAGCCGCAGTGGCAGCAGGAAGAACCTCATTTCCCCCTGTCATCTTAACCACGGCCACATTTACCACCACGTTACTGGCGACATGGACTGCCAGAGGTTTTGCTTTGGTCAGTAACTTCTGTGTCTTGGTTCACAGCAGGTTCTCCACCTTCTGAAGACTCCCCTGGCTCTCGGGCAGTTGCTTCACTATCTGTACTGTTGATGTCATTGTTTAAGCACAGAGTATGCAACGTGGTTAAACGTCTGCGTTCCCTGTCGAGGGAGGTAATAAGAGCTTCCCAGTCTACGTCTGCCAGGTGGCCGTGTTGGTACTCAGGAATATTCATCTCTCTATTGAGACATCTTAATCATGTCCGGGCTCCCCCTATGCGAGAAGTACTATGATGTCTTCCGGAGGGAGTTGAAGGACTACAAGAAGAAGACACCAGATGAGCTTGCTCAGCTCTCCGATGCTGAGCTGACAGAGGAGCTGACAGCTGTGCTGACAGAGGAGCTGACAGCTGTGAAGCTCTATATAGGATTTGGCAAGGGACAGATCTGCTTCCTCGAATACCTTATCATGGGTGGGAGTATCGTCGAGCAGCTCCTGCGAGCTAAGGGTTTCTACAAGGATCGGGAGTATCTGTCAGATGTGTTCCAGCAGTTGCAGACCACCATGGCCTCACCTGACTGAGAAGTGAACAAGGCCCTGCGATACTACAAGATGGAAAAAGGATGTGGTGCTGAACCCTCCAGCCCTTGGATGTGCATGTTGGCAGCGGGTATAAGGGTTGTAGGGCATGCTAAGCTCATTCAGTGTCTCACCGTGGTCCCCACTGCTACTGTAGAGAGTCAGGATAGTCTTATAGCTGATTTGCTAGCGGCAGAGTAGGCTGATCCCAAGCACCACGATAGCTAGGCCTGACACCACACATAGAGCTACCATGGGAAGCAGTGTCGTGTCGACTGGCTGCAGTGTCGGGGCACCTGGTGCCAACATATCGACTGGCTGCAGTGCCAGTGTCGGAACGACTGTATGGATCGTATTACGTATAGGTGCGTTGATGGCAGTGTTGAAGCCGAAATCGACACCGGGGGAACTCCCCTCGACTCTCATGTTGTTCTAGCCCCTGACTTGGAGGTCCTCGATATTCACGGTCAAGTTGCTCGGAATCAACCATAGGTGTGGCGAAATAGCAAAGTCAAGTTTGTGATGGGCCTTCTGCAACCCCTGCTGGAACTTAGCAATAAGACTACTGAGGTCTGCCACGATGAGCATATCCTCAACGAGACTGATGCACATGGCCTGGACCTCTGCTCCACTGATACCATCTATGGAATGCCGCAACTGGGTCTGTGCCATAAGGAGGCAGCAGCACAGTGTTTCCATGGACTGGCTGATCCGAACGATCCCTGCTGGTGTGAGGCCTGAGGTGGTGTGTGGGACAAAGTACTTCCACACATCTGGATAGTCCTGCTGCAAGCCAGTGATGTGCATATTTTGCACCAGCGCTCCAGGGTCGGAGTCTGGATCGAACGAGAATGTCGCTGTCTTCTGACGGCCTACTCATTGGGGTCTGTCTGCCGCTGGATGGCTTTCTTGGTCTTACACTTCTGCGCCATCTCCACTTCCCACTTTATGACATCTGGCTCATCCTCGTCTGTGGGGACACCTGGCTCATCGTCGTATGTGAAGACATCTGGCTCATCATCGGATGTGAAGACATCGTCCCACTGACCCTCTGGCTCATCCTCGTCTGCGGTCTCTGCTGCATCATCCGCGGTCTCCGCTACATCTGGCTCATCATCCCGCTTACTCTCTGGCTCATCCTCGTCCATGGTCTCCGCTGCATCACCCGTGATCTCCGCTACATCTGGCTCATCATCGTATGTGAAGACATCGTCAGGCTTACTCTCTGACTCATCCTCGTCTGCGGTCTCTGCTGCATTGTCCGCGGTCTCCGCTACATCTGGCTCATCAACCTGCTTACTCTCCTCCAGGATGGCCTGCCAGTATCTGGAACCTTCACTGTTCCTTCGCCTCCTTGCAATGCTCGTGTTCTGTTGATACCAGCTCTCCCACTGTAGTTGCTCTCCTTCTTGTTGCAGTGCGAGCAGCTGTTCGTTTAAGGCCTTTATATGTGCAGGGGTCATGAAGGGGCAACCCTGTAGCTGGCTCTTCATCATCTCGGCAAAGGTCAGATATTCCTGGTGTAATATCATGTTGTCGTCAGGTCAATGAGTAATAAGAGCTGATAGCGTTCCATAGGTTGCTGTTGGCATCTGGGAGATACTCTATCACGTCCCAGCCGACTTCTACCAGTGAGCTGCTGTGTGCACTGCACGGAGGTTAATGTAATGCATATCGGCATGTATGTATGTTATACCCCGCTGGGGCACCTCAAAGAGGACCCATTCTCCACGATACTGTACCACCCATCTCCCCTCTAGAGAGTGTGAGATTACGTTCTCACCACCGGAGAGCAGCAGTCGGACAATCGACATGGTTATATGTCTTGTTTAAATGCCTCCTATAGCGTGCTATGGAACCCATAGTTGCTCACTCGACTGGTCTTGCTGACCTGGCAGATGTGTACGCAGTTGATGCTACCAAGGTAGAAGAGAGCGATGGCACAGTACGAAGCAAACTCAAAGGCATTCTCCCTCCACCCCATTGGTGGTGATGGGGTGGAGCTGCTCACAGACCTCAAGGATGTGTCGAAGGAGTGCCTGGGTCGCAACATAGATGGCCACAAGATCGTGTTTTGGTACAATTTCCCGAAGAGGAAGTACAGAGGTGGCAGATATCAACACCCTAAATAATGACCTCAGCTTTCATCTGGTCAAACCCTATTCGAGCGGTGCCCCACCAATGGCCCATGATGGACTGCTATTGACCCTGGCAAAAACCTGAAGTTAATATTTGAGAAGAATGCAGTGTGGTACCATGCTGGACCGAGGGGTGACTGGCAAACATGGTTGCCCCTATATAGGCCTCCCTCAGTCATTGACATAGAGGTTACTCCCCTCTCCACTGTTGTGAAAAAGGATGGAACTGTTCAAAAGCTCTACAATCTGGGATCATCCTTCCTCACCTACATAGGTGAAGGTGTCTCCCTGCATCGTCCATTCGATGGACCAGAAGAAGCAGTTAACCTCCAGGATGGCACCCTACGGGTAGATGGTGGTCACATGTCTCCAAAGTCAAGGGTGCTGTTAAACTGCTTCAGCGAGTCAGACTCACTAGCCCGCAAATGACTCATATAGTCCTAGAGCTACGTTTCTTAGCCAGCAGCAGAGTGAAGCAGCTAGCCCCTGCCCCTGAGGGGATGAAGATCACTATCAATCTGGATGGAACAGGGCTCGATCTGGCACAGATATTTCTCGAGGGGTTCACTCTGTTCAGTTTAACTCTTCATATATAGCCATGATTCTCATCATACTGCTCGTGCTGGCGTCTACAGCAGTGGTACAGGGCACTGAGACTGCCATGATTTTGGATGCCAAGTGGGCCCACTTCCGGGATGACCCTCAGTACAATCCTTGGGTCGACACCTTGCAGAGAAACATTTATGACCGCTTTCACCCACGTGAAGAGATCGAGTCTGTCTGCCACTTCTATGGGGTGGAGAGGGTAGGCCGTCGTTATCTGCTGGAGACCCCTGCTCAGCACCAGATTCTCTGTGTAACATGTGAACATGCCAGAGTCTGCCGTGGTTCACATGCTAATCACTTTAGCCTCCTCCCAGGTGAGCGTTGTCAAGGTAGATGGAGGCCCCTATGGGTGGTCCCATCATGCCAATGCGACTCTGGCAGAGACTACGTGTTTGTCTGAACCAACACAGAATAGAGAGAGAGAGAGAGAGAGAGAGAGAGAGAGAGAGAGAGAGAGAGAGAGAGAGGCCGGCCCTGTGGTTGATGGCAATCGGTGGTGTATATCACTGTGGGGGCTTGTCTCTAAATGGGCGTTCTGCCCCTGGTGGTAGTAGTGTCGGGATGATCCTACCTCCCTGGCAGCCATTTGGCGATCCGTGGTGGCCCCCGTCTCAACAACCTATGCCCCAGGGATTGAAAGGGCGGTGGGGGCTCATTTGTCTAAAGGAAAATCCAGTTGAGGGAGGTGGTATCATTTTACTACCGACACTACTACTAACGTGGAACTGGCACCGCAATGCTCCAGACTAACGTCAGGAATACTCGTCTCCGCAGAGACATTCGTCTGGGTACCGGTGTCACGTGGAATTCCCAGCCCGAGCTCTGGCACTGGGTCATTACTGACACAAGGTTTAAGTCGATCGAAGAGGATGACTGAGGTTAGGCCATCTGAAGCGCAGATACGGTAGGCCACATCCGACGTCTTACCTACTACCACATAGGGCCTTTCCACTGGTAACTCAGTTTACTTGGCACATTTGTAGAACATCGCGAATCGTGTACCCAAACTATTCTTCCCGCTTTGTATGGATCTCCATGCACCTGTCGGTCGTGGCATGTTTTCTGATGCTGACGTGCAGTGGATAAAGTTACTCTCACTAGCTCATGGGTCTGTTCTATCTGCTGCTACATGAGCTCTACGTAGAGAGATGGTGAATTTTTTTCTCACTCAGATTCCTGGGCATGGCCAGATCCAGTGGCAAGGCTAATTCATGGCCTAACATTAACCACACAGGGGTATAACCTGTGCTATAATGTAATGAAGTGCGGTATGCCATGAGCACATATGGGAGTCGTAGATCACAATCTCTACAATCAAGGTGTGTTTCCTTTGTCAACATCTCCGCAAGCGTTCAGTTGAATCTTTCTACCATACCATCATTGCGGGGATGATACAGAGTCGTTCTTGTTTTGACGATATGAAACGATTAGCAGAGCTTGGAGATCAGCCGGCTCTCAAAATTACTTCCTTGATAGGGCATTCTGAACTGGCAGAACACATTGCTTGCCAATGCCTCCGTTACTGTGGATGTCTCTTGGTCCGGCAAAGCAAATGCTTCCACCCACTTCGTAAAATAATCTTGTAAAACGAGGATGTACTTATTTCCTTCATCCGTCGTACTCAAGGGTTTGAGCATTTCAATAGCCACTCGCTCCCACAGTGCACCAACAATTTTAACTTGTAACAGTGTGGAATGGTACTGGCCAACAGTGCGTCTTCGACATAGGACACATTTGGCAACCCATGCCTTCACACTATCGCGAATTCTGACCCAGTGGAATCTCTGTTTTATCTGGGTTAATGTCTGCTCAACAGCTAGATGACCCATGTTATCGTGTAGTTGTTCTAAAATAGTATTTCAATAACACTCTGGAATTACTATGCGGTTATTGATGTAGAGAATGCCATTCTGCATGTGGCATTCCTTGAACCGCTGGTAGTAGTATTTTGCTGTTGTGGATAGTGGTGTAATAGATTCCCAGGGAGGACATACCCACTCCTGGATCCATGCATATATATTTCATGTCTGCGCATCTGTTGCTTGTTCGTGAGCGACTGTCTCCATGTTCCACTCTGTGCACCACAATTCGGGGAATGCCAGAGATGTGTGTGTTGTATGTGCCATGGTGGTGGCTACTTCGGGTTCATCCTCAAGCCCGATTCTGCTCAAGGCGTCACCATTTCCATGCAGTTTGCCAGGTCTATGAACCACATTGAAGTTAAAAGCCTGCAGGGATTCCTGCCACCTCAGTACCTGGCCCTTCGGATATTTTAGGTTTTTGAACCAGCGTAGTGAGGCGTGATCCGTATGGAGGGTAAATGGTTGACCGTACAGAAAGTGTTTGTAGTACTTGACAAAGTAGACCGCGGTCAGTAGTTCTCGCTTAGTGGTCGTGTAATGTTTCTCTGTCTTATTCAGAGTACATGAACCATAACCCAATACCTGCTCCATTCCATCCTGTGTGACCTGAGATAGAACTGCACCAATAGCGTAAGCTGACGCATCAGTGCCCAGGATGAAATCGAGGTTAGGGTTAGGATGAGCGAGAATTGGAGCAGTCATCAAGGGTTCTTTCAACGCCCTGAAGGAACCTCACACTCACTCATCCACTCGAATGGTCGATCTTTTCTGGTGATCTTGAAGAGGGGTGATGCAATCTCACTGAAATGATGGATGTATCGACCATAGTATTGACAAAGACCAAGGAAGCGCCGAGTTTCCGTGACAGACTCAGGGGTCTGCCACTCCGCCACGACTTCAGTTTTTGATGGTTGGGTAGCCGCTCCATCACCGGATATGACTTGTTCCAGGAACTCAATGCTCTGTCTGAAGAGATGACATTTCTTGGGTTTGAGCTTTAAGTTAGCCGTGCAGAATCTAGATAGCACGGTGTCTAAATTGGATAATGTTTGCCTAAACGAGGAGCCAAAGACGATTACATCGTCAATGTAACACATACAGATTTCCCATTGCAGGGTAGTTAATACCTGCTCAATGAGACACTCGAAAGTTCCAGGAGTGTTGCACAAGCCATAGGGCATCTTGCGGAACTGAAAAAGACGGTCTCTGCAAACGAATCTGGTCTTCTCCATGTCAGCCTCATCCATGGCTACCTGCCAATACCCACTAGCTAACCCAAGGGTGTAAAACCACTTGGCTCCGGACAAGGAATCTAGGGCCTGATCTATCCTTGGTAACGGATAGGCGTCCTTGATGCTAAAATCATTAAGGCAGTGGTAGTCTATACAAAACCGCAAAAATTCGTCCTTTTTGCCTGCTAGTACTATGGGACTGGCCCAGGGGGATGCTGATGGCTCAATTATTCTGGTCTGCAACATGTCTTCTACCTGTTGGTGTGCCTCCTCTTCCTTATGAATAGGAAGACGTCGAACAGGCCGACGGACGGGTCTGTTATTTCCGGTGTCAATGGAGTGTCATACTAGATGAGTCTTTCCGAGGTCCATGTCTCCTGCTGAGAAACTATCGCGATATTTATGAAGTGATTTCCGTACTTGTTGTTTTTGGGATTGCATCAATCCTACTGTGGCACGCAAATATAGGTCACGTAAGTGTTCTGGCAAATCATCAAATGTTGTTGCTGGTGTGATTGCGGGTGTGGCTGTTTCCAGTGATATCACATCCACCAAATGGCCACAGCAGACTCCTGATTCAAGTGTTATTGGGTCCACAGTGCCATTTAATAATCGATAATTTCTGCAATTCTTGTTGGTGGTGTCCACAATCATGTGGGAACTGGCGCATTGTGAGGCGATCATGTATTCAGGGTCAGGTTCCAGCATGGCTGTGTGAGTGTTGTTTCCTAATTTTGGCACGGTGGCCCACAAGATCCTTTCTTGAGCAACCTCAACTGTCGCGGTTGTTGCTAATATTACCACACACATATCATATTGTGATGATTCCGGTCCAAGGGTATCTGTTGGCCGTGTATGTCTAGGTCCTGTTGTCTGCAATGTATGATGGCTTCGCTGGCACTGAGGAAATCAGAAACAAGCAGGGCATCATTTTGAATAGAGGCCATAACAACTCGCTGAATGAATTGCATCTCCTCTATCTGTATTATGAGGTTTACTACTCCAGCCATGGGAACATCGGCTTCCATAGCTGTTTGCAGAAATATATTTGTAGGCTTGAGTGGTGGCTTCTTAAGAGGTGGGATGCTCTCATACAAGCGCTTGTTAAAATGGTGAAGGAAGCTCCAGTGTCCACAGTGGGACTGGTGGAAATGCCGCTAAACAGACAGGCACACTTATATACCACCTTGCAGTGTGCCTGTGGAAGAGTTTCCAATAATACCATTTGCTGAAGTGATGGTGGTGCGGTATCATTCTGTATATAGTCGGCTTGTTTCCAAATAGCTTCCATGAGTGCTATTGGTGGTTGAGTGTGGAAAGAACCAACTCGTCGTCGCTGCTGCTGTGATTGCTTAGGCGGTGACAGAGTCGGGGGGTAGCAATGGTGGTGGCATTGTTGCAGATTCTGTGTAAGCTGTGCTGGTGTTTACTGTAGTGCGGATAGGATCCTCGCACTCGCGGGTGATTGCTACCTGTGCGAGCCACCTTTTACAATGCATCATGGGATGTTTAGTTGCTGCGCAGAAGAAACAATGCCTGCATATTGCTTTCACTTTCTTTGTACGGTGTTTCTTTTTGCGGATCCATGGTGCTGAATGAATGCTTCCTTCGGGATCACTACTTGTGCTGGAGGTTGTGGTGAAGATGTAAGAGGTTGTGAATTGTGTACCACCAAATTGCACGGGGTGTTAAGTGCCTTGGTTGGGGGATGTGGTACTTGCAAAAACGTTATTTCAGTGGAGGTGCTACAACCTACCACTGCCGTTTTACATAGGAAAGAAGGTTGAGTAGAGGCGGAAAGTGTGGGGTCACTCTTTCTGCAGGGGGGGGGGGGGGGGAGATGACAGTGCTGCAGATGCGGTGTGCACCATAGGCACCGTCATAGAAGAAGCCGGATGCAGATGGTTGCATAGAGTAGTAGGAGTGTGTTGCCAAGTAGAAATGGCCACCTGACATTGCGGTTCAGGGGCTGCAGTTGAGCCAGGTTGTAGAAATGGGCACCGAAGCGACTCTGTAATTGGTGGCCATGCTAGTTTGATGGATTCTCAGGCTGTGGGGTACCTCGGTCAGTGGTTGGAGTTGTAGATGGAGGTCGATTTTGGCATCGCTCCTTCCAGTGGCCCAGCTGAACACTTTGCTTGTATGTTTCAGAAAGTAAGCAATCTAGATGTGCCAGTGAGTTGTAAAAACAGCTGCAATGAAGTCTGCAAAGTGGAACGGAGACACACAAATACATGCCGCGGGAATGGATGAGCTTCTGATCATCAGCGAGTTGGAGAAAAGCTTGAAAGTTCTGAAACACAGGAAGTCTCCTGGACCAGATAGAATAACCAATGAGATGTTGAGGAATCTGGGTACTATTGGAAAGCACAAGATTTTGGAGATCTTCAACCACAGTTGGTACACAGGAGAAGTTCCCCAGTCTTGGAGAGAGGCCAACATGATCCCTGCACTGAAAAAAGGCAAGAATAAATCCAAAGTGGCAAGTTATCGACCTATCAGTCTGACTAGTTGCACTGTCAAAGCCATGGAAAGAATCCTCAAGCAGAGACCACTTCGACATCTTGAAAGCAACAATCTCTTAGCGGATGAACAAAATGGCTTCAGAAAGTATAGATCTACTGAAGATCAAACAACGTATCTGGCACAGTCTATTGAGGAGGCGTTCCAACAGAAAAAGCATACCATCACTGTGTGGGTTGATCTGCAGAAGGCATTTGATAAAGTATGGAAGCATGGACTCCTCCAAAAGCTCAGGACCAGTGATATTTCTGGGAAAATGTACAGCTGGATATGCCAGTATCTCCACAACCGAAAGGCATCAGTACAGCTGAATGGGACGAGCAGCAAGAAAGTCCTGCTACGACATGGTGTACCTCAGGGTGGTGTAGTCTCTCCCACCCTCTTCACGATATTCATCACTGACCTGGTGAAGAACCTTCCAATGGGAGTCAGAGCTGCATTGTATGCTGACGATCTTGTGATGTGGAGCAGCGAGGAGTATGTGTCAACAGCCAATTACCGCATGCAACTCGCAATTGACGACCTCAATTCTTGGGTTACAAGATGGTTTGTCCAGATCAACAAAGAGAAGACAGTGGCAACTCTATTCACACTATCCACTAAAAAGGAACACAAGACAAGTCTGAAATTTGGTGACTCAGTTCTCTCAGGATGAAGTAACTTATCTTGGTCTGATATTTGACAAAAGACTAATCTGGAAGGCGCAAATCAGAAAAAGCTGAAGGTATAGCCAAGCGAAGACTGGCAGTTATGCGGAAGCTCTCTGGAACAAAATGGGGAGCTAACATGAAAATTCTGAAACAGGTTTACTCTGGATCAGTTAGGCCATTCATCGAATACGGCTCATCATCATAGATGACAGCTGCTACAAGCATCCTTCAGACATTGGATAAGGTACAAAATCAGGCTCTTCGTTTCATAACAGGGTCTATGAAGACCACTCCAATAGCAGCGATGGAAGAACTTACCAATAGCCAGACACTCCAGCAGAGACGAGAAATCAAGGCCGAGATTTAATACGAGAAATTCAAATTGATGCCTCACCATCCCATGCATATGCTGACTCACTAAATGTCTAGAGGAAGGCTCAAAAGGAATAATTTCTTATTAACATCAAAGAAAATTGAAAGAAACAGAGAGTCGGACATCTTCCCCAGATGTAGAAACATGACTGCTATCTCTGAGAGGGAACCGTGGAAAGCTTCAGAAATAGAAAACACAATTCCAATCTGGCCCTCGATTCCAGGGATTAAAAGCAAGGGAGATCAAGATGAGGTGACAAACAAAATTCTTGCATTGAGTCATATTGCAGAAAACTACCATGAGGAAGAATGGATACATGTTTATACAGATGGATCAGCTATCCAGGCTGTCAAGAATGGAGGGGCAGGTGCTCACATTCCGTTTACATGTGGAGATATAACATACACATGCTTGCCAACAAGGAAGCACTGTAGCAATTACACTGGAGAAATTCAGGCACTGATCTTAGCTAGCCAAATGCTGATACAACGAAAAACCAGAAATGAAAATATTGTCTTCCTGACAGACTCCCTCTCAGCGCTCCAGGCGCTGGCGAGTGGAAAGGAAAGTACAAATTTAATTCATGAAAATCTTACGCAACTGTCTAAGGAGAACAATGTCAACTTATAGTGGATCCCCTCACATTGTGGCATATTAGGAAATGACAAAAGTGATCAACTGGCTAAGAAGGGTCAAATAAAGAACAATTCAACCGTGAAGTTGACTTTGAAGAACTGAAGCATATCATTAAAGCCACACGAACCACTAGCAGGAAGCATAATGATGCAATACACAGCCTCAGTAGGGAGGATCAGACATGTATCTTCAGAGTGAGGACTGGTCACAATCGTCTCAATGCACATCTTCGCCGTCTCAAGGTTACAGATTCTGCACTTTGTGAGTGTCAGCAGTCAGAAGAAACAGCAGAACATCTTTTGCAGCACTGCCATCGATATGAACAGGCTAGGAGAAGTTTCTGGCCTACTGAAGTATCTTTTGAAAAGAAGATCAGAGAAGACAGGGACAGTTTGATGACCACTTCAGCTTTCATGCACCAAATAAGGAAAACAGTCTAAGATTACTGTCATGAGAAAGATGAACGCAATAAGAAGAAGAATTGACATGATGATGATGATGATGATGATGATGATGATGATGATGATGATATACTGAATCGATGGCTTTACGCCCCATCCAATGGATATGTGTCATCTGAATGGTGTATTGAATGGTGCAGGTTTTCACACCTTGATCCCATGCCTGAATGCGGGATCGTACCGGGCTCTATAGATTGCAATTCTAAGCATGTGTGGCACAACAGTTTTGCCAACCGAGATAATGTGCCACATAATGGTAGCCATTACAATCATAGTCACTACAGGTACAGGAGAGAGAGAGAGTAGTGAGAGTAGTCGTTCAAGTGAAACAAGATATAACAGTCATAGACCTGCACCGAATGGGTCGAGAGGTGTACGGTCACGATGCAATCGTAGCCGCTCCAGGAACAGAAGAGATAATAGTGAGAGTAGACCTAGCTCTAGGAGGTATGGAGGAAGGCATGGCAGTCTGGTTGAAGTGAGTTATGAACCCACGACGGAGAGTAGAGCAGATAGAGAGAACTGTAAGACTGAAAGTGGAGAAGTGAGGAAGTGGAGTGTAGCGTGGACCGACCGGACAGGTACCGGCCGTCCCAGAAAAGCTGGGTACGGATCAGCCACTCCGGATTCGCTCTCCCACCCCCCCCCCGCCATGGGTAGGATAGTGTGTGTACATAAGCCCTATAAGAGAGGTTTTTGTTAAAATCTGCTAATCCGATAAAACGTGTGGTGCGCATGCGCGCGTGCGTGTCAGAGCTTCCCTGACAACACGTCAAGGAATTGGGAGCGAGTGCATACCTATAATGTACCGAGTGGGTACTCGTAAAAAAAACTTAATTAAGCCGTTCTCGTTGTTCTTGGTATCACTTAGGACCAGAATAAAACGAGCTTTCTAGAACTGTTAACCATTTCAAAATCGGCCTAGAAATAGCTGAGTTATCTGCGATAATCCCCTTAAATTATCTTCAAAATATTGCTTTTGACGTCGTAATCATGTGTAAGCATAAATAGATCTAGAATGTTCTAGAACGTGGTAAATACGTCACTGATCTAGCTGCACGCTGATTGGCTATTTCTCGGCCGCTGATTGGCTTAGGCATCTGCCTCTGACGTCACGAGTAGTATAAAAGGTGTGAAAAATTGAGACTCAGGAGCATCGTCGGTGTGGAGACCGACCCGTCTGGAGGACAGGCTGGAAGTGCGGGACTTGACGAGTGAACCGGTACACCGACAGAAGATACAGAACATCACCGTAGTTCCAAACGGCTTTCAGCTCAGCTGCACCGGATAGCAGATCTCAGACTTTACGCATTAAAACCATGAGTGCAGGTGGCACACTGCAGCTGACGAGGGGAACACCCACACTAAAATCTTAAATCAAATGTTACTGAAATATTGACAGTTTGGAGGATACTTAAGCAAGAAACAAGAGTCAAATCCTTCAAGAACAAACCAGATATCTACTTAAAAGACAAAACTCTTGAATTGAACTGAGCAAACCATACCATATAAAGCACTGAGGCAATAACAAGCCCATGACTTATGCCTCGTAAAATGATGATCGATGATCATATGATGCTGTTGATGATGATGATGATGATGATAGTCATGATCATCATCATCATCATCATCATAATTGCCTATTGCCTCAGTGTTTTTGTTATAGTATGGTTTGCTCAGTCCAATTCAAAAGATCTTTTTCATGATGTAGATAATTCAGACAAACAATCATGTAAAGTGTGTATATATTGTGATCAAACAGGAGCCGTGTCGAATTTTGAGATTGTGTCAACTTACATTTCATTCAAACTGTGAGTTTGAACCAATTTTCATTATTTGATTTGGATGCTCCTTACATAGGAGAGATATTCATCTTCAGTTTGTTTACTGGTCATTTTAATGAAATTACATTGTTTGCTGTTCGACGGACTCACTATAGATGTAGTTTATTTTTAGTGCTTATCTGATGAACGCATTTACCTGGATGGATTTTATATTGGAATGTGTTCACTTGAGGAATAGGCTATTCAAAGGAGACAAATGCAAATTTTAGACAGTGTGGATTTTGTTAGGTTCCAGTATTTCATATCAAGTAATAGCTAGCGCAACACGTTAATCGATTCTGATAGCCTGTTTTTGAGATTCTCATCATAAGGTTGGTGTCTTGGAATTTGTTTGATTTTCTTTGAATGATGATGCTAGAATTGTTGCAGATGTGCAGTGCAACAGTTTCTGGTAGTTATTCAATGAATTTCTCTCAGATTCTCAGACTGATGCTTTCTGGCGGGTGTGTCTAAACAGAATTCAGAGTGGAATGGTTACACGTCAATTTTGGAGTAATGCTCTGACTAGATCGTGAGCTTTATGCTAGCATAATTTCAAATCCGAATATAAGCTGTTATTTTGGCAATTGCAGATTGTCTGATGTTGAAGTTTGCAAAATATTAGCATTCTCATGTTCCAAAAGTTTACTACAGACACATGTGAGTGATACAGGACGGTAGTTTTAACTTGCATGCATGCCGCCTTTCTTGAAAACTGGTGTGATGTAAGCTGTTTTCCGGTCAAATGGCAGTTGACCTACATCAAGTGACTGTTAAAAGATTGCTGTCAGTATTGGTGCTCTCTCTTGGGCTGTTTCTTTAAGTAGCCGCTTTGGGATAGCATCTGGACTGTTGACTTTGTTTGGGTTTATTCTGCTGAGCAGCGTTCTTACACCTGCTATGTTTATGTGTAGATGAGCTATAGTTGGTTTTGGATCTTCTGATGGTTCTGGAATTTGGCATTGTTCTTCCTGCGCCAATACTGAGTTGCTCAAGAGCTGAGCTTTAGGTTTAGAGTCTGCATGAAGTTTGCCATTCGTTCGAATGGGCGATATTCCAATGTTGTCTGTCTTTTGTGATTTGATATAGCACCAGAATGATTTTGTGTTTTTTCTTCTAGGCTAAGGTTAACGATTTGCTCGAGGTATTTCTGATGCGATTGGTTTATCAACTTCCGAACATGGTTTTTCTGTTCTTTGTACTTTGTACTTTCCTCACTGTACTTTCATTTCATTGCATAGAAAAGCTTGTGCTTTTTTTGGATGGCTTTCTTATACCCATGGTAAGTTGTTGTTGTTTCTCTTGCTATTCTTATGTGGGATGTGTTTCTGGATCATATCCATTAGTCCCTCCTTTAATAGGTTCCAGTTCTCATCTACCGATCTCTGGTGGAAGGTATTTTGTTCAAGGATCGTGTGCTGTAGATGTCTACATACTTTCTTCTCGCACGTTTGCACAGACTGCCTTCTTGTACTGTGGTACAGATCTCCGTTGAACTTGGCATGCTGTGGTTTAACATCACAGTCAGTTATAGCCATGTGGTGATCGCCAACCCATGGGGGTATTCTGGACTGTTTAGAAGAGAAAATGGTTATTGGTGAAGAATAGGTCGAGGTTGTTGTTCTCTCTTGTTGACTCAAGCTGTAACTGTGAAAGCGAGTATTTGGTTTGAATTTCCAAAATTTAAGCCATACACCAGCTTTACGAGCTCCTGGTTTTACTGAGTTGGTGTGCCAATCAATTCCCCCAGCATTGAAATCTCCGCCCAGGTGAGGTGTTTTATCTTGGCAACAAGCCGCTAGCTTACTTAGTGACGCAGTGTGTTACTTTCTAAGTTTTATCTACGTAAAATGTTAATCGTCATCATATCCACAGAACATAAGCCTATGGCATGTTATTGTTCCGAATTTATGTAGATTCATCATTCTAGTCATAGTTATGGATTATTTCCCTATAGTGATTGTCTACTTTTATTTTAAATACTTCAAGAGTAGGTACCCCAGTAGCATAGCCAGGGTGAGCAGGGGGTTTGCTCGCTCCCCCTGAGCCAATCTTCCCAAATGTGGTGCCTAATTCATATCCGTAACACATACAAGTTTCTGGACGTCCCAACTCCCAAGCGACCTTTAACAAGTTAATCTACATTGCAAATTAGAACTATTTGAATTTACAACGTTGTTATTGTCTTCTTGCCATGCTTGTTCATCGCTATGTTGAGATGTTTTGTTTTAATTACGTTACAACAAGGCAAAGAATAATAGAATACACACTAGTTTCTTGGTAGAATAAAATAATTGGCGACGCTGGGATGCTATCTTCTCTTTATTAATGGAATTTACGCAGATTCTGATGCTTAATTGGTAAGCGGGGTGGCGCCTTTTTAGTCCTCGCCCCCCCCCCCCCGACGTGAAAACCTGGCTACGCCACTGAGGTGCCCCTACTACCTCAGCTGTTAGTGAGATCCAGTCGGTTGCAAAAGAAAGATTTGCGAATAGTCTTATTGTTATGCTGCGTGTATAACTTAAGTTTGTGTCCTCTAGTCTGAGTATTGGTGGAGGGTGTGAAGAAGGTGTTTTTTATATCAATGTTGTATTGGTTGTGTATGCTTTATATGTTTCAATTAGGTCTCCACGAATGCGCCTGTATTTTAAAGACATTGGGTTTAGTATGGTAAATCTTTCTGGATAGCTGTAATTTCTCATTTCTGGTATAATTTGTGTAGCTCTACGCTTGACCCGTTCTATTAGTTGGGATTGTCTTTTGAACCTGGGCGACCATATGCAATTATAATATTCTAGTATTGGTCTCACCAAGTATTTATAAAGTAAAATGAAGATGCTAGGATTTATGTGGCGAAATGTTCTCTATAATTCCTAGTATTTGGTTGGCCTTGGACACCATAGTATTAATCTGTATGTCAATTGTTAAAGCTTCGTCGATATACACTCCCAGGTCCTTTTCTCTTCCCAATATTGAGATTGTCTGTATTTCGGTGGAATCTGTCATATAGCACTTAGTGATGAGGTTGTTCCTGCCAAAGTGTAAATGTGTTGGCTGTGTTGAAGGTTAGCTGCCATGTGTGTGCCCAGTTACATTATCATCATCATCATCATCATCATCATCATCATCATCATTTTACGGGGCATAAGCCATTGGCTCGTTATTGCCTCAGTGTTTTTGTTGTTGTATGGCGTGTTCAATCCAATTCATAAGTTCTTCCTTGAAGTCGACTTCCAGTTTGTTCTTGAACAATCGGACTGTTGTTGCTTAAAGCTCTCGTGTTCCATTAAATAGAGACACTTTTGCACGAGATATGAGATGCCAGTTCAATTTACCCAGCATGCAGTGCTACCCGGCGTGCAATGCTACCAATCATGCAATGCCTTGACTCCATAATCGTTGTAACTAATGGACGCCATATTCGTTTAGTCTATTCTCTGCACAAGCCAGGATTTCTCAAACAAAACCAACCTGCAAGCAAATAGTCATTTGTCCTCTAGCTCTGGAAGCGTAAGCACGCACGTAGGACGTATTCACGGCAGTACATTCGACAGTCTGTATTTCAATACTGTTCAGAGAAAGTGTGTCAATGTCCAGAAGAAAATTAGAGAAAGCTTATATATATATATATATTTTGACAATAATTTGCGTGAAAGTTATTGCTATCAATTACAGCAAACACATTCAGTCAAATTATTGTCAAAATAATTGTTAGGTAATGCAATTACTACCTGCTATATATTTGATACTAATTTGAATGAAGGTTATTGCTGCAACAGCTTTCAATCAGATTTTCTAAAATAATCATAATTTTTAGTCGACTCTGGAATTCTCACTGCTCAATAGCTAGGCCTACACCAAATCCAGTTCTAGGGTTGGTGGGGTGCACATATACTGCCCAGTTGAATTCTATTTCATATTTCATAACGCTTTAAAGAAAAATCTTCTTCTATTCGTTCGCTGATCATACCGCCAGTCCTGTAAGTGACTATCGACATGATCATAAGCGTTAAGTGCGTGGATCCATGGTTTATTAGAGTGCGCCGTGCGGCCTGGAACCTCCGTCTTCAGCACTCGAGGTTTCTGTCAGGGTTACCTCACCCTTACCTCCTTTAGTCGCCTCTTACGACACGCAGAGGATAAGGAAGGTGTATTCTAAGCCCCACCTACAGGGCATTCAAGAATAATAATTTCATACTTTTTCTGACTTTTTCCGAACTTCGTTTAGGAATTTCCAGCCCCATTTATGATATGTACAATCAGTGTACATTTAAAGCAAATCTTTAGAGGTCATCATTGTATTTGATATTTCAGTTATTGTTTACATTTGATGTGTAAGACGCACAACTCCTAATGCTTATAATTTCCATAATCTTTCCAAAACCAGTAGCTTAAAATAGCTGATTTTCCCTTTTCCAGGGCCTGTGTCCATACCATTTGGAAATGGATCTCAGACATGTCACAGGGATGAGTGGGTTTGGCGACTCCACAGACGGGCACAGTGATGTAGCCAGAATGCAGCATCTAGAGGGGAATCAAATTTTGCGATGCGTGCGTGCGTGCGTGCGTGCGTGCGTACGTGCGTGCGTGTGTGTGTGCTGATGATTGGATTAGGTCTGATGAAGAAAGTTATTGAAATCGATGTCGATCCAAAATCCAATATGGCTGCAAGCCATCAATGGTCATCTTGAAAATGGGTTTCCGGTTGATACATTCTACCGTTTATCGATTCACATTGAAAGTTCATAGGATGACTGGATTAGGTCCTAGGAAGAAACCTATCGAAATCAACAATGATCCGAAATCCAATATGGCCGCCAGTCACCGATAGCAATCTTGAAAATTGGTTTAAGGCTAAGTCAGTGCATTAAAACATGGCCACCATCAAACAAGCAGATTTCAGCATGTTGGTGGCCATATTCATGACATTGGAATTTAACTGTTTGCTAGCCATCTTGCATGTTCCCCCCACGAAAATCTATAATAAATCAATGAGAAATATAAAAGTTCTTGAGAACCACTGGACCGAATTTAACCAAATTTGGTAGAAAGCATCCTGGGGCCATCGGGATCCAAGTTTATTCAAGATAAGCACATTGACCAATGTGGCCGGTGGCCATTTGGATTTTGGTCGATTCTTAGAAATTTCATTAAAAATCTCCAAAACCACTTGGGCGATTGAAACTCATGAATTTGGTCAAATGTTTCGGCAGCCATCATGAATGACCTAATTCTTCTGGAAATTATTTCTCCAGAATGACGGAATGGATCAGGAAGAAATTTTGGAAGTATAATTAGGATCTAATGGTCATTCAAGTTTGTCCAAGGAAGGTTAGTACGATAAAAAAAATCAGAATTCAGCATGTTGGCAGCCATATTGAAATAAGTATATGATGGATTTTGAAGCCACAATTGGTTTTATTATTGGCGAGCAATATGCCATTGGGCTCCATTAGTTTGTCTGTTTGTCACGTACAATCTCGGTTAACTTTATATCTCACCAATGTTTCAGCCTATTGGGATTAAACTTGGCCACATGCTTCTGTATATCATGAGGATGGAGCGCAATGATATTGAAGGTCATGAGGTCAAAGTTCAAGGTCGCTGTGACCTTGGTATATAACTATTTATTACGGCTAACTGTTTGGTTGGGTTCACCATATTGAGACTTGGAGACATGATTACCTAAGATTTTCACCAATATCCCATCAGTGTAACACTGATTTAGCCTTGTTTAGTTTTTTGGGAGTATGCCGATTTCAAAATTTCTACTTTCGAAACTGTTGGATAAAATGTTCTGTGGCCATCTGGAATTTTTCCACCACCAAAAATTCCCAGAGTAAAGCAATGGGAAATTTACCGTGTTTCCTTGAGCACCGCTAGACCGATTTTAACCAAATCTGGCAGGACACATCCTTGTTCTTGTAGAAAATCTGGCCAAAACTGAGTTCTAGGCGAGGGTCTTTCTAGTTCAGATACATTTATGTTCCAGGTGGGCGATGCAGGCACTGTGGGCATATTTTGCATTTGTAATTTCAAAATAAAGGCTTCGGAGGATGTAGTTATTATTCCCACGTTTTAAAAAAACGTCTGGATATTGTAATCGCCTCCGTCCTTCTGTCCGTACATCCGTCATGCTATCTTCTCCTGCAAAATGTTGGGTGGAATTCAACCAAATTTGTTATGTGGGTTACCCATGTGATTCCGCTTTGCAAAACGATATTTAGATTTGCCCCCTCCCCCCACCACCCCCACCCCGGGCCTGGCGTAGCAGGGGTCAAAAGGTCAAATCACTTGCAATGTCACTCTGAAACCGTTAGAAGGAACTCAACCAAATTTGATATGTGAGTTACGAATATGATTGCGGAGTGCAAGAGGTCATTTACATTTGGCTCCGCCCCCATGGAGCGGGATCAGAAGGTCAAATTTTTACCTGCAGAAATTGATTGTAATGCATCGCCTCCGAAACCGTTGGACATAATTCAACCAAATTTGGTATGTGAGTTACCCATATCAATGTGGAGTACATGAGCCCATTTGTATTTGGCCTTGCCCCAGGGTTGGGTGGCGGTGTGGGTCAAAACGTCACAAAATTGATTGTAATACAACTCTTGAAACCATTGAACGGAATTCAACCAGATTTAGTATGTGAGATATGAATGTGGAGTGGGTGAGCACATTTACGTTTGGCCCCATCCTCAAGTGGTGGTAATGGGGTCAAGAGGTTATGAAATTGGTTGTAATGCAACTCCTCTGACACTGTTGGACGAAATTCAACCAAATCTGCTATGTTGTGCGTTTCCCATATGATTGTGGAGTGCAAAGGGACATTTACAAGTTTTCGTGACATTGGCTTTCCTGCGTGATAAGTATGTGGACCAATTCGAATCAATTGTTATTTCTATGAATAGAAAATTATTGAAATGTTTTTCAGGATTTTCTAGTTGTGACTGTTAAATAGTGTCGATTACACAATTTTGCAGCAGGCGTATCAGTCGTTAACAAAACATAAACAGGAAACGAAAGTAAATGCAGAAATACAAGCGCCGATATTAACGTCACGTGATGTGCGTTGGATTTCCCTCTTCCGTTTTTCGGGAAGACAAACAAAATGGCTAAATCATTGATTGACAAAGCTGAAATGCGGTATTTGACGATCGCTGGAACAGTAATAGTACATTGTTTCATTGGTTGTTAAATGCTCAGATGGTCTTGTATTTAGATAGTGAAACGAGTTATATAGTATAGAGACCAATCTGAGATAGTGTATTTGCCTGACTATGTACCTTTAATCATGTGTTTGAATGTTTTAATTGCCTGATTATTTTCTGTATGTTATTGTAATTTATTTTAATTTATGTGTCCTTTCCTAGTCCTCTCCCCCATTAATAGTTTAACTTGTTTTAGCAAAACAAATTTTTACCACTACTATGGGTGCTCCAAACTATTGGCGGATTATCCTCAATCAACAGCAACAACATCCTTGTGGCACGCCGTTGATTTATCACTGTTAGCCAGAATTTGCATACTGCCCAGTCGGAGAAAGGGAACACTTAACGCCATGGCCCAAGAAGGAAGTTAAGATAAGTTACAAGTTACAAGTGGTTGTTGATGTGTTTGGATATTCATCTTCTTCATAGGAGAACCATCTAGAGGCCGACACACACACACACACACACACACACACACACACACATATATATATATATATATATATATATATATATATATATATATATATATATATATATATATATATATATATATATATATATATATATATATATATATATATATATATATATATATATATATATATATATATATATATATATATATATATATATATATATATATATATATATATATATATATATATATATATATATATATATATATATATATATATATATATATATATATATATATATATATATATATATATATATATATATATATATATACACCTGTGCAAAAGTTAAGCACCAGCAAAAACAATAGAAGGTAGAAACATGATGGTACAACTAGGCTGCCATACTTTTTGTCCCCGCGTTAGCTGACATAATTCCAAGTACGAAATGCACATGCATGCATGACTTCACGCCGCTTGATGTCCGTGCGTGGCGGGAAACAGCACACGTGTTCAGTTATGTAAAAGTCCAGTTTGAGGTGTAGAACATTACATACAGATTTAGGCGACAAGATTAGGAATTTTGTGTTCATGACCGTGGTTTATTTGTACAGAGAGAATTAGCTCTTGATTGTGAACCGCTATGGAAAGACGAAGGTTAAGTGATCGTGTGAAATGGCAAATCATAGGCATGCATACCACTGGTATGTCATGCAGAGAGATTGGCAGACAGCTGAACATTAACCATACTGTAATCAGTCGTTTGATTGCAAAACATGGGCAAACTAACGAGGTGAAGGACAGGCCTAGATCTGGAAGACCGAAGAAGACTACTGCCCGTGATGATCGAGCCCTAGTACGCCTTGTTAGGAGATCTCCATTCACCAACAGCAGAGTGCTCAGCCAGCAATGGGAAACGCGCAATAGAGTGTCAATGTCTACCGTCAAAAGGAGACTGTATGCTGCTGGCATGAAAGCTAGGAGACCTGTCAGACGTCCTCTCCTCACTGCACACCACAAAGAGGAGCGTCTGAGGTGGTGCAACGAAAGAAGACACTGGAACATGAGATCCTGGAGACGGGTACACTGGTCCGATGAAAGTCGGTTCCTGCTTCATGCCACAGATGGTCGAACTCGTGTATGGAGGTCCAGACGCACGGCGTACGACCAACGTAACATCATGGAAGAAGTTCCATTTGGTGGAGGTTCCGTTATGATATGGGGGTGCATCTCATTTGATTGTACGCTGGATCTGTTGACTGTACCTGGAACACTAAATGGACAAAGATATCAAGATTCCATACTGGATAGAGTTGTGGTCCCTCATTTTGTAAATCATGCACCTGGAACCCACCCTATATTCATGGATGACAACGCCCGACCACATCGTGCTAGAGCTGTGCATGAATACCTCCGCCAGAATGCCATCGAAACCCTACCATGGCCAGCAAGGAGCCCTGACATGAACCCTATTGAGCATATCTGGGACATTCTGGGAAACATGGTGAGAAGGAGGGATCCTCCTGTGCAGAACCTACAGGAATTAACAGACGCACTCCATCTTGAATGGCAACGAATACCACAATGGCGTATCAGTCGGTTGGTGACCAGCATGAGACGTCGTGTCCAGGCCGTCATCCAGGCACAAGGTGGATATACCCGGTATTAATAATGACAGTCTCAAACTCGTGCACAGATGTTAAACTTCGTTTTCAGACACCATTAATGACAATCTAGCCACGTGTGTCAACTGTAGGGCAATAGTTGTCAGTTGTGTCAACGTAACCATATTCAGGCCTCGTTTTCAAGTTCAAACAAAAACATACAGTGTTTCCCCACCATCATAATCAGCATTCCTCTAGTTGCATTATTACCTCTTGCACTAAGATGGATGGGTACATAAATGTTTATGCTATTGCTTTCTTCATAGCACATGAATATACCCTCGCATGTGCGTAAAAATAGGGTGGTGCTTAACTTTTGCACAGGTGTATACATATATATATAACAAAAACACAAAAATCAGATAAACACACTAATTGGCCAGTGTGCAGAAATCAGCACAAGATCAATAACACCAAAGCACTTTCAAATAGCGAACCGTACAACTTCTAAAACAGTAACCAATACATGCATATACACAAATGCAGATAGTCTAATTAATTAAAAAGCTGAGCTTGAAGCACTAGTACAAGATTCGTCTTGCCATCATACTAATCACGGAGGTGTTACCAAAAAACACAAATATAAGCATTAGCGAATTGCAGATCGATAACTACAATCTCCTGCTAAATAGTAATCCTTCAAGAGGAGTCATCATCTATACCCATGAATCATTGAATGCTCAAAACTGTGACACCCTAAATGATTACGTGTTCAATGAATCAGTATGGAGTACATGGATGACAGAGCAAAAGGAAAAGATTCTTGTTGGATGCATCTGTAGGATCCCAAACTCAGACGGCTCAAATAATAATAGCCTGCTAAATCTACTAAACCATGCTGAGAAAATGCAGATCACATTTTTATAGTTGGAGATTTCAACTTCCCATCTATTAACTGGAGCACTGGACTTTCGGCAAATTTAGAAGAAGGTGCATTTCTCAATACAATTGATTCAAATGAACCTATCGATGCCGTATATTTAGATTTCTAAAAAAACATTTGATACTGTACCACAGCAAAGACTCCAAACAAAACTTAGAAGCTATGGTATTGGTGACAATTTAGGAAGATGGATAGGAAGCTACCTATGTAAGAGAAGACAGAGAGTAAGAATCAATGGTGCGACATCAGACTGGATAGAGGTGACAAGTGGCGTACCACAAGGAAGTATCCTGGGACCTATACCTTTTCTGATATAAATAAATGACCTACCAGACAGTCTGACCTGCCATTGCAAAATATTTGCAGACGACACAAAGATATATGGAAACCCAACTACCACACACACACACACACACACCCACCCACACACACACACACACACACACACACACACACACACACACACACACACACACACACACACACACACACGAGTGTGAACTCATTTTAAAAGGAATTATTAAATTACATTCAGATGGGAAATTATTTGGCAATGCCCATGAACACTAAATTAACCATTTAAGAGACCTACCAGACAGTCTGACCTGCCATATCAGAAAAGGTATAGGTCCCAGGATACTTCCTTGTGGTACGCCACTTGTCACCTCTATCCAGTCTGATGTCGCACCATTGATTCTTACTCTCTGTCTTCTCTTACATAGGTAACACACACATAACGTATGCAACAGTAACTGCAATATCAGGGGAAATGCCTTTCTGAATGCATCAACCACTAAAACTATTTGAACATGAAATACACAATTTTGTAAAAGTAATTTATGATGTAATAAGTATTTTGTTGAATATCTTGTAACTAATTTGAGCTGCAATCTGTTGCTGCTTGTTTCATGTCAGATTTTTGTTATCAAAATAAACGTCAGCTTACTTGTATGGTTGTCTTGAAATCAGAATTTTAGGCATTCAGAGTTTAAAGGGTTGAGATACGTAATAATGTATGGAAGCATTTAGTATTTTGCATGATGTGCATATTCTGTGAATGCATTTTCAATCCTGTTTCTTTCATGTTCCACTAGAGTAAATGATCTACCAAATTTTCCATATTTGCTTAATGGAGGATTTTTACAAAGAATCTTTTCTTTGTTAACCCATACACGGTCTGGATTAGTGGGTCACTTGTAGACTCCTCTGGGTTTAACCATGAAATTAATCTCACATTCACCATCTTCTGCATCAATATCTTCCACTATTCCTATGAACAATGGATTGCCATGCACAGCTGCAACAACATTGCCAGTCTTAAAGCCTGAGAATACATCAATGTCACTAATAACAACCGCAGAATGTGACATTGCCATGTCCAGTTGTTCTATTGTGACAGTCTCTATTATGCCATCATTAGCAAGAGCTACGGAAGATGAAAGAGGCAATACGTGTTGTGCTACAGTAACTGTTTCGTCCAACTCAGTACTAACACGAACTGGTGTAGATACCTTAACGAAAGTCATTTTGTGTTCATTCCACGTGCCACAAAATATACCTGTGATACACATATCGCAGTAACATGATGTCTCTCTAGTTTTGAGAGTTGATGAAGTAACTGCGTCGACAGCATGTAATTTCATTCTGTTACGAATAGGCTTTATGTCATTGCTTTCCATAATTATTTTGTGCTTTGCTTGGCAGAGACATTTGGAGACAAACAGAAATTTGACCTGTTTCATGGTTGAGTTTTTGGACCAGTTGTAGAAGTCACTCGGATCTTGAATAACCACCTTTCCCTGACGAATGGCTTCATCTGCCATACGTGTTCTTGTCCACCCCCCACCCCCAAACCATCACGTGGTCCCTTCCCATGTCCTGCCACGAAATAATTCCACCTTGCCGTAACATTGTAGCTATTCTTATGGTTTGCAATCAGCTGGAAAATGTATCTGTTCCTATTACTGGCTTGCTGGCGAATCAGTCCAGTAATGAAATGTGTTTACATCCGGGTCTATGGTTTTAATTTCTGGCACAATTGCATCAAGAAAAGCACAGACAGTGCTTGCAGACTGAGACATTTCGTCTGCGATAATGACATAGCTCTGATGTGTAACCGTATTCCCTTCATTGTAATAGACAACCACTGGATGAAGGGTGACAGATGATTGATTCCAATAGGTAGCCTGGACTTCATTGAGAGACCTACAACTAAAGTTCTCTGCAAAATCCATCTGAATGATCATTTCATGTTGTGGAAGATTTTCTTTCAGTATCTGTAGCTGTTGAAATTGCTGGCGGAGTCGGAAAACATCGTCAGAAAACTCGATTAGTTTCTTCTTTATGGCAGATCTAAAAGTAACAACATCTGACCGCAGGTCTACAATATTCAGCTTTTTGAAACCATTGTCTACAGGGAAGTAAACATCAACCACCAGATCCATGTCACCGTTAATGTTCAACAGAAGACAGACCATCAATTTCTAAGATTGACTACATTCAATGTAGAAGGAATCAAGGGTAATCTACCATATGTACAAAATATTTCGAAAAATACAGATATACTATGCCTACAAGAACATTGACTGTGGGAGTTTGAAAGTGGCGACATTCAGAAATATCTACCCAAATTCTACTACAACACGAAGTCTGTAGATTCAAACACTCCAACATGCAAATTTGAACGTCGTAGAGGATATGGAGGAGTTGCCATACTCTGGTGTCAGGAAGTCAATAATTCTGTCAAACCTCTGAAGGAAGGAAATGAAAGAATATGTCTTCTCGAAATTAATTCTGAGCCTATGCCATACTTACTCATTAATACGTACATGCCTACATCTGGGTACTCAGACTCTGCGGACAAATACTCTGAATGCTTAGATCTCATATATACCATTGTGGAAGCATATCGCCTCACCCATAGCATTATCTGGTGTGGAGACATGAATGCTACCATTCTACCGAGACAATAAATCAGATAAACTACTTAACAACATTCTAAAGGATCTAAACTTTGTGACAGCACCGTATATGCCGACTACACCAACATACATCCACGGGAAAAGCTTCTCACAAATCGACTACTTCTTCTACCATAATCCTACAAATATACTGAACTTGTCCATTGCCAGCATGCACTGTATCAATACCTCTACACATGTACCAGTCTCCTGTTGTATTCCTGTCAGAAGTGTCACAAAACTCTCTGCTGCAAAGAACAAACAATCAATTTACAAACTGATTTGGACAAACATGGATAAAGATGAGTACCAGTCAACTCTAGCAAGAAAGATGAGTGTCATACCTGCATGTAGGGAAGACTGTAACATTGACACAATTGTAGACAATATTCAAAATGTTCTCAAGTGTGCAGCCAGAACTACAGTCCCATCCAGACAATTGGTAATGTGTGGCCCGAAATGGAAGGCATCTCCAATAGTAAGGGACATATTCAGCCATGGTAAGCACTTACACAAAAACTGGATTGAGGCAGGTAAACCCGGACCAGATCATCCTAGTTCTATGCAGTGTAAAATATTGAAACGACAGCTCCGCTCCCAACAGCGTACTGAAGCCGCGATAGAGCGAAACTCACTGTACAACCGAGTAATGGTTGAGTATGGTTCTGCAAATTTCTACAGGCTTATCAATCAAACAAAGACAAGGCTTAGTGATACTGACTCGTTAGTTGTCAATGGAGTTCCCACTACAGATATGGTAAAGCAACGGAATGGACTTGCAGCCTTCTATGAAGACCTAGCAAAACCTTCCCAACATGTAAACTTTGATAATGATTACCATGCACGAGTTAAGATCGACCTTCATTTGATCCAATGTACATATGCCCAGAATCAATACAGACTTCCTACAGTAACACCTACCATAATCTATGGATCAATTTCAAAGCTCCACACTGGCAAATCCGCAGATGAATTTGGCCTTAATGCAGAGTACTTTATTCATGCAGGACAGTCAATTATACCACTACTAGCCAAGTTGTTCAACTACATCTTTGAGTCGAAACAGGTTCCAGACATCTTCAAACGGGGAATTATTACTCCAGTACATAAGAAAGGAAAGGACCCCTCAAATCTGAGTAATTACAGAGGTATCACTGTAACATCTCTACTGGGGAAAATCTTTGAGCATGTCATCCTTGACAAAATTGAAGAGTCATTACCATGCAATCAATCATCTCTGCAGTTTGGATTTACTAGAGGACTTTCGCCACTTATGGCTGGTTTAATACTCTCAGAAACTACTACAGAAAGCAAAGATCTACATGTCCCGCTGTATACCTCCTTCCTAGACACTTGACACTAGGCATTTGATGTGGTAGATCGTGCATCCTTAAAGTGTAGGCTGTATGACGAAGGTATAAATCTACACTTACTGCAAATTACTGATCTGCTCTACAGGGATCTTACTGCGAAAGTGAAGTGGGGAGGTTCTCTAAGCCACTCATTCCCAATACTGCAAGGTGTCCGACAAGGGGGAATCCTCTCCACTGGGTTGCACAAAGTTTACATTAACAACCTGCTGCAGCAATTAGAATCTTCACAACTAGGAACATTCATGGGAACTCAGTATACAGGATGCCCAACAGTTGCTGACAATCTCACCCTAATGAGCAACTCAGAATTTGAACTGCAATGTATGCTTGATAATGTATATTGTTACTCAACTCGTGAGCGATACCTAATACATCCAGAAAAGTCTACAATACTGCACAATTCAGTACGCACAAAATCTGCTCCGCACTTGCCTAAATGGTGTCTTGGCGAATTAGAAATATCTGTCTCTATAACAGCAACTCATTTGGGGTTATCCCGAACTACAAAACAAGAAACGAAGATCAATGTATTAATTACAGACCATCACCCAAACGCTGATTGGTCAAATACTCTATGACACGCATGCGTAATAGCGCAACTATCCGACTTGGAAATGAAATTCAATTTAATTCTACATAATTCAAATAAAGAAATTTTAATTGAATAGAGTCATCACGAGGTCGCATGAGGCAAATGCACCAGTTTACGTGATCTCCCGTGAAGACATAGCTACATTATATAAAAATGTAAATAAGGAAATGGAAGAAATTACTAACTGGTTTTCACTAAATAAATTATCACTAAATGTGGATAATACAAACTATATGTTATTTTCAAAATCTAGAGAATTAATAAATAAAGAGGTTTCAAAATTGTACATTAGCAATAAGGAAATTGAAGAGGCCCCTTATGCAAAGTTCCTAGGAGTATATTTAGATAAAAACTTGACCTGACCAAAACAAATCGAAACAGTTACTGCAAAAGTAGCAAGAGGAATAGGTGTCATCCAAAGACTAAAATCATATATGACACAGGCCACGGTTAAAACACTGTACAGCACCTTGATCCTCCCGCACCTCACTTACTGCAACGCTGTTTGGACTAACACCTACAAAAACAGAATATCCAAAATTCAAAGTCTCCAAGAAAAAGCATCAAACTGTTTTCTAGGCCAGCAGAGGGCCAAAACATGTTCAAAGCAGAAAAATTGCTTAAGCTCACCGACATAGGAAAATCTCAAATGCTAACTATTGTCAAAGACTTCCACCACGACACTTTACCCAAATCTATAGCCCCCTTCTTTATAAACAATATTAACATCCACCAACATAACACTAGAAGCAGACATAAACTACATGAGCAATACACACGGACAGACATAGGAAAACACCGAATAGCATTTGCAGCCACTAAACTATGGAACAACACAAAACACGAAACACGTGAGAAAATTCTATCAACAAAATTCTGCAAGAAAACAATAAAAAACTACTTGATTAACACATACTAGTATTATCTAACTCATGCAGTACAGCTAAAAAATGTCCTGATTCGTCTACAAAACAAGGTAAAGTATGCTGCTACTACTACTACTACTACTACTACTACTACTACTACTACTACTACTACTACTACTACTACTACTACTACTATTGCTACTACTACTACTACTACTACTACTACTACTACTACTACTACTACTACTACTACTACTACTACTACTACTACTAGAATTATGACTAGATAATTCCACTTGCTATTATATCCAATAATAATTTCAATTACCATAGTAACAAACTACAGGACGAGCAGGAGAAAGAGCACCCCTCCTCTCCATCCCCCTTCCCTTGTCCAAGGATGCTCCCCATTAGCCAGCATCCTGTAAACAATATATCATCATTATAAGTAAAAGTACCCTCCCCCAAAAATATATAAATGTTTATTGTTGTACCTATAATCATAGACATCCATGTATATTATTGAACTTGACTATGTTCTGTGCTTGTCTGTTACGTAACTGTCTTGTCCTTATTTACTACCCATATGTATCGCTAAATAATAATAATAATAATAATAATAATAATAATAATAATAATAATAATAATAATAATAATAATAATCCAAGTGACTAACTCTTACACACACCCTGTTACAGTATTATATGTTGGTTCGCGGACTGAGAGAGGCCCACTCCAGGAGTTTTTCTTTCCACTGTAATGACTGACAAGATAATTGAACCGGTGGTGAACTCTGGGGGCGGGTGTGTGTGGGGTGGGTGGGGTTGGAGTGGGGTGTGTGGGTATGGGAGGGTGCTGGGGTGTGTGGGGAGGGGTGGTCTCCTCTTGACCCGCGAATTGACATATTTCCTCTTTGAAATTTAAACAGTTTATGTGGATCAAGGATCAAAGGGTTAATAAGGAAGAAGTAAATGTAATGTCTGAATTTATAATTGTTTGTGTAAGTACTGTCTTGTCTAATTTATATATACCTGTATATATGTGTGTACGGTGTCCGCCATAACAATAGGCACTGCCTTAGGCGGACAACCTGGTATGATTTGTGAATTCGTTTATCTTGGAATTATTGAATAAATAATCTTGAATCTTGAATCCCAGCTATCATGTATCTGTATCTGTACTGATACTAGGCAAAACCCTAAAGGACATCACGCCTAGGTGTCTAGATGAACTTTTTTTTACAGTTGGATACAGCACACGCCTTTGAATTTTTCGTCCATCCATCCCTCTACCACATATCCCTCCTACTATATATATAAATATACACACGGTGTGAAACCTTCATCTGTGGCCACCATTGTCAGAAAGCTGATTGGTTGGTTTGTAGTGGTTTGTAGTCAGAAACGTGATGTCAGCGGATTTTGACAGATGAAGGTTTCACACCGTGTGTATATTTATATATATAGTAGGGGGAATATGTGGTAGAGGGATGGATGGACGAAAATTCAAAGGCCTGTGAATACAGATTACACATGCACGCATAGAGTATTTGACAATCATCGTTTGGGTGACGGTCTGTCATTAATCGCTAGTGATCAACATTAATCACATACTTTTGATTCAGTACACAAAATTTAGAAAAAGACTCCTGTACGAATCTCGTGGATAATTATAATTTACATAATTACTGATTTTTTGTTGTAGAAACGAATGCATGTCATGTGCGGCAAAGTCGTTTGGATTACCAGTTTTCGTGAATCTTAACTTATGTTTACATATCCTAGTAACTAGTTGGAATCTAAAAGACCCTTTATATGTAGAATACGCTACATGTAGAACAATCATGACAATATGGTACAAAAAAATAAATAGATGGGGCATTATGTGTTCTGTGTTTATTTATGTTTGTATAATTAACTATCACAATATATTGTGATGATAATACTGTAATGTTTTGTTTTGTCTGTAGGGGGTCCATCGACTCATAGGCTCTGCCTTTAATGGACTGCCCAATTGTAATGTCTATATTGTATATTAAGCATGAAATAAATAATCTTGATGTTTGTATAATTAACTATCACCCTATATCATCGGATAATGGGTTTTCGAGGGTGTAAGCAAATTTTCGCTGATTTAATATAAGACTAAGAGTACGAATTTTATCAACAAATTTTGTCAATTTCGTAACTAGCAAACATTCACTGAAATAAAACATGCATACAAATAAAAATAAACCCTCAAATAAACTTACTGCTTTTAAACATCCACTACCTGATCTACAGATGCAATCTCAGTATTGTATCATGTGTTTTCGAGGGTGATGTAATCGCGTAATTTTAACTCTAGTGAGACAGTGAATTGATGTCATTTTAATGATTTGAGCAAAGGCAAGGGTAGTCTGTCAGCGCCAATAATGCCATAAACGGATCTGATACAAACACCGAACTTAATTTATAGTTGTAAATCCAAATCAGGCTATATTCCGCTTTTCGTGATAACCAGGTAGCAGCAAATTTCAGCCAAAACATTAAAAAAGTTAAAATCTCAGTTTTTCGATTGGAAATTGGTAAATGTGGTATTGAAAATGAACATAAGTATTTTGCCTACTGGAAAAAAAAATCGTATGTGGTAACTAGGGCCTGTTTGAATTGCCATTGCAGGTAGAGAAAAATCGATCTAAATCTGAAAACTACATAGGCACCCCATCCCAGTTCCACGCTTCGGGAGAAATAAATTATTGTTATGGCAATGGGTCTGCTATGCTCCTCAGGACAGTAACTGGCAGATGTCATTGGATGCAAAAACTTTATTGATTTGTATAATTTCCTTACGAAGGAGCAGTATTTTTGTCATGGGTTAAAAAAGTATTAGTGAAATACATGTTTTTCACTACACTGACATCAAAATGCATAAAATAATCACTTGTACTATGCAGATCTTTTTAAAATTTACACTTGTGGTGTAAAAATACTGTATCTATTTAATGACACATGATTTATTGACATCGCCTAAGTAAGTGACGCGCGCCTAAGAATGTCAAAAGTATGCACCCTCGAAATCACATGACCCTTGAAAACACCTTACTGGACGATATATTGTAATGTTCTGTTTTGTGGGGGGGGGGGGGGGTGGTGTCCATCGACTCATAGGCTCTGCCTTTGATGAACTGCCCAATTGTGATGTCCGTATATTGTATATTAAGCATGAAATAAATAATCTTGAGTTTTATACTCCCGTCTCATATTCTGAATTTCGCAGGTTCTATATTCTTGCGGCAATCTGATTTTTTGCTATAACTAAAAACCACCGCCCCTAGCATCTGTTTCCCATGGCAACGGTATAACCAGGAAGTCAAAGATGCTCACAAACAACTTTTTTTCAAAAATGCCCTTCTTATTAGCGAGTAAAATAGAAAGCTACAATTTACAAACACCTGCCCATATTATAAGATATGCGCGCATACCCCACTTCCAAAACGCATCACTAACTCACAAAAAACTAATATATAAAACTTATATCTGACTGAAATACATCGTCTGCTAATGTACTTGTCAGTGTCATCGACAAATCCCGTTCTCAGCGATTCCGCCTCGCTGCTGGACGATTAAAGTGCATGGAAAAAATAAGGATCACCATTTATAATAAGCTCAGAATGTCGCTGCGTCATTACACGTTATCATGTAATAATTTTAGGGGCTTCCCAATCACGCGTCATATAAACAGACAGTGGCATGCCCTACTGCATACGGTATAAGAGAAACAAGATTTTGACCGATTTTCAAAGAAATAATAGCGTTTTGTAGAAGACTGTTAAACTGGAAAGCAGTCTTGAAATTTTTCCCTGTGTTTCGACTACACTGGTCCACCATAGATAATGTTCTTTGTTTACTGCGAGAATATTGCCGGCTTCTCTGAAATATGACCACCTACCCTGGTGTTTTCATGAGATGATACAAAAACTTTCCTCTGCACAAAATTAGATTAGATTTTGTGGACAATTGGGGAAATAGGACTAACAACATTTCAATCAGGGAAGATTACTTTATTTCATTGTGATGATGATTGTTGTAACTACCGCGAGAATATGGAACACCATGATATGCCTAAATATATTAATTTTACTAGTTGGGAGGTTGTGTTTGTGCATCAAGGATGTAATTGGAAGGGATTGGGTGTGGACTCGCGCGAATTCCAGATTAATGGGGGGTGGGATTATACAGAGATATACACACTAGGCAGGCTTGGTGGGTCAGTCTTCCTGGTAGGCGGTACACCGCATCTCACCTAAGGACTGATTAGGTGTCTTGGTTGTAGGCGGTACACCACAGCTAACGACCAGAACACGGGTCACCTTGCCTGCATCAGACAGATGAATTCTCCTTCGATCAATACTCACCATTCTATTACTTCTGATATACAGCTGGCCCTGACAGCTGGCTCTAGGACTATAGACTTAGAAAGCTTTACCGACTCCTTGGAACCGGGTACCCGGCTCCCAACTGCCGAGTACCCGTCTACCATGAAGCTCATTTCTTGTTTGCATAGCGACAAGAGAATACATGCTTTTTGTAGTTGGAAAGTCTTAAGATTGTTTAAGCCTAAGTTTTTTTACTGTGATTAATTGTGATAGCTTGTGCCTTCTCAAAAGGATATCTGGATTAATATGGATGCTTCCGATGATAACCAGGACGTATATTTCCATGTTATTCCATAGTTAAAAGACTTAGGTCTCTAAAATTTCGTCTGTGTCGCATGTTCCAATTTCTAACCCCAAGGAATCTGGGACGTGTGTTAACAACGAAATATGCCAGATGATCGCCTTCCTTTAAATCCCCAACAGGCGATCGGCAGATATGAAATTAGGTGTTGGCTTATCAGTGTTTTAAAACGATTATCGGCTGACGTCGTTCTCCGTAAGATCCGAGCGGGTGACGTCACACCCGTGTTTCTCGGATGTTTATGTGAAGAAAATGTTTCATTAATTCGCGCATCTGATTCTGGGTGCTGCATACTTTAATTGGTACCAAAAAAACTTTGGAATTTTCAAGTTTTGCGTGTTATCACGATCTGTTTGCAATGATCAGTGGTTTCAAAATTCTTGATTTAGATGTGTGGTCTGCGGTTTTACCGTGTGCTACAGCAGTTTGTTTACATTTTGTTGTTTCTTCACATATCGTTTTGGCCTTCGTTAGGAGTATAATTTATATTTATTAGTAAATATACCCCGAATGCTATGCGATATGATTCCTGGTTCCGTTATACATCCTTGAGGATCGGTGTATGGGTGTATTATTGCCGCTTCGTTCTTGTCGTCATAATCAATGCGATCTTTGCTGTAACGTTGCGGTGGGGTGCGGGAGGGTGACAGTTAATTTATGGTCAAAATATTTGAAAATTAATTGTCTGCCTTCCATTTTTGTTTCGTTCCGCTGGCTTATTGTAGGTTTGGCTTTTTATAGGCCAAGCCAGCCCCGCCATCATGTGTCGAGTGCCACATATCGTACAGGTTCTATGCAAGAACTGTTTCCACTGTACTAGTGTAGTCTTGACAGTAGGTGTAACGTTTGCGCTGTGTGGGCGGTCGATATGATGCTGAAGTTCCTTGCCAGACGGACTTGGCAGGGTCTGATGCGGGGTCAGGCGGTCCGAAAGTAAATCGTGGAGCGTCCGTTCGGCCCGGGGGGGGGGGGTGTTCCACGTCTGCAACCGGCGGTGGCGGAGATGGCACCGCCGGCGTGGTTTGGTCCGGCTAGGCAAGGTTTCTTGCATAGCGTTCTGCCCACGCTGGTGTCGTCCCTGCTGCCAAAGGTTGTAGTGCAGTCTCTCCCCATGTTGGACAGGGTTCTGGACTGGCCACCGAGGGAGCCATCTCGTACGGCCCCCCCTGGCAGTCCCGTCGGGCTCCGGCCTGATGGGTTCTGTCTCTCTGCGGCCACCTCCAGGTGGTCCAGTAGCGGTGGCCTGTCCGTCAGGCATGGGAGCCGTCCGCCAGGATGGCTCCACGGTTTTCCTTGTCTAGTGACGACTCTTCAGGGTCTGAAGATGAGGAGGAGGAGAGGTTGCTGCGGCCTGTGATACCGCGGGTGGAGAGCATGGAGGTCGATTCCGTCCTGACAGAACCGTCCTCCATCTGTCTGCCTGGCGCAAGCCAGGGCAGCGGCTCCGCCCGTGGTTGAGGCCACTCCGGTACCGGGTACCAGTCCCGTGATGGTTGGTTTGCCGCCAACCAACAGGGTGACGGGTGTGGCTGGCCAGGCATGGTACTCACCTATCTCGCCTGGTCTGGCGGTCAGACATGGGGTGCCATTGGCACCCGTGTTTGGCCACGGTTCCTCAACAGCTACGTGCCCGCACGGTTTTCCGTGCAGGTCTACTCCATGGACTGGTGTGTTCCATGGGGTGGCGGCGGAACCATACGGTACCGGAGTTCCTGGCATATCAGCAATGGCTCCTAGCCGGGAGGCCGTTGCTGGTAGTGCCGTGAACATGTCAACGGGTGACGTGTTCACGGGAGTGTCCTCCTCGGAGACGGATTGGTCTGGGGCTCTGGCTTGGCTAGCCAGGGTGGACCCGTCTGTGGTTTCGACCACGGCCGAGGCGGATGTACCCCATCCATCGGTTGCATCAATTAGGACGGGGATCTTGCCCGCAGCCCTGATCCAGTCTGTTGGACTGGATCCATGGTTTATGGTGTTGCTTGATGCTATTTATAGCAAACAATGCATGAACAAGGGCCAGCTTCTTGCGGCCTCCATGGATGTGCGGGCGAGGGGTCGTATTCCACGGGGGGAATACGACAGGTATGGTGTTGTCCCATCGGTCACCGAGGATGACCGCTGGGTACTGGGTGTTCAGAGTACTGGAGCGGGTGGCCCCGCCCCGGCACTGGTGGACAAAGCTCAGGTACACCATAATGAAGTCCTGTCCCTATGTGATGGGGGTGTGAGGACAGCACTGAGTGCTGTCAACCACTCATCGTCTTCTTCAGCCGGTGTGGGCTGAAGCGGGGGCATGCCACCCTGTGCCACCTGTGGCGCGTTCGTGCGTTAATGACGGCTTGGTGCAGTCTATGGACGCATTGGCAAGGGTGCAGGCGCGTGTTACAATGTCCAGGAGGCAGATGGTTCTTGACCATATGCGTCCAGCTACTGCCGTCAGGGAGCGTCTTCTTGGGACGCCCCTGACAGGCCTTAGCATCTTTGGTGGCCAGGCGCTGGCCATCTTGGAGGACACAGCCAGCATTGCGCAGAATCGGTTGGCGGTTAATCTGACTGTAGTCAGGCCGCTGACCGGGCAACCTTCAAGAAACAGAGAAAAGGCAAAAGCATAGTGCTGCTTCTGTTTTCTGCTGGGTTTTCTCAGCCGCCTCGGCGAAGAAAGCCAAGAAGGTTGTGGGCCCCTTTACCCTCCCCAATCTTGCTCCTGATTGCCCGAGAGGCGGGAAGGGGGAAGGGGAGGGGTAAGTCCTCCAAGGGCGAACAGAAGGGAGCGGATCGTACCTGAGGGTACGAGGGCTTCCTTCGCATCTGCCTGGACCGCACCTGTTGTCCCATCGGTCACCGAGGATGACCGCTGGGTACTGGGTGTTCAGAGTACTGGAGCGGGTAGCCCCGCCCCGGCACTGGTGGACAAAGCTCAGGTACACCATAATGAAGTCCTGTCCCTATGTCCCGAGGGTACGAGGGCTTCCTTCGCATCTGCCTGGACCGCACCTGTGCGACAGGAACAGCGGTGCCAGTTAGACCGGCCAAGCCAAGACCAATATAGTTCTCTCTCTCTCGCCAAGAGAGGGGGGGAGCGGATACGCGAGCCAGACACCCCCATTAGGCATTGAGGCGTCTATAGTGGGTGGAAGGCTCATGCGTTTTCGTCGAGGTATGACGTCAGACAGTCTGGTCCTGGGATGGTTATCCCAGGGGTACATACCAGAGTGGTGGGACTTTCCACCACAGAATCTGTCTTTGGCACCTGTCTGGACACCCGTTCAACAGAACCAGACAAGTTAGAAGCTATTCAAAACGAAGTGTCAGGTTTGCTTCTGAAGGGAGCAATAAACCAGCAAATCGGAACACTCCAGGCTTCTATTCAAACATGTTCCTTGTCCCTAAGAGCACAGGGGGATGGAGACCCGTACTCAATCTCAGGCCATTGAATTGGTTTATCCATACGCCTCGGTTTCAGATGGAAACTCCGATGTCGGTAATGGCAGGATTGAGGAAGTGGGTGTGGTGTGTATCAATCGATCTGAGAGATGCATGTGTCCTCATTCCTATGAACAGGAGTTGTCACTGGTTTCTGAGAGTTGCGTTTCAGAATCAAGTGTGGGAGTTTAAATCCTCCCATTCGGCCTGTCGACAGCTCCCAGGGGTTTTCACCAGAGTGGTCCTTGTGGTGACAGCGTTTCTCAGAAAAGAGAACGTGGTGCTTCACACCTACATAGACGATTGGCTGATCATCAGCCAGGTTAGAGGTGGATACTGCTCTGACTCTGAAGTTGCTTTCAGATCTAGGCTGGATAGTCAACAAGGAGAAATCTGAGTTGACACACCACTCAACATTTCATTTATTTAAGGATGCGATTTGATCTCGAGGAGGGCAGGGTTTTTTACCCGGCAGAGCCCAGAGTGGTGTCTCTGTTAGCCATCCTCAAGAGTTTCGATTGGGAAACCACATTCAGGCGACGCGGTTTCTTCGGATGCGGGGCATGATGGTCTCCATGGAGCAGTAACCTCGTACACTGCTCGGATGCGAAGACCTATCCAGTTGTATCTGATGTCTCTGTGGAAACAGAGAATAGAACCCCTGTCAAAACTGGTGCCAATAATGTTGCATCTTGTATGGTGGGAAAAAGCGTCAGAATCTCCTAGTAGGAGTTTTCGCTGCACCTACCCCACCCCCAGCTGTCTGTGTACACGGATGCATCGCTGGAGGGATGGGGGGGGGCCTACCGGGGAGAACACCAGGTCTCGGGCACATGGACTCTCCAAGAGAGCCAGCTGCATATCAATCTGTTGGATATGATGGCAGTGGAACAGGCATTGGAAAAGGTTTTTTCCAAAAGTCAGGGGCAAGACGATATTGATACGGTCGGACAACTCGACAGTAGTATCATACAGAAATCGCCAAGGCGAGACCAAGTCACCCACACTATGTATCTAAGTGTGGCACTTGATTCAATGGTGCAGGAATTACTCGGTTGTTTTGAAAGCAGCTCATATTCCTGGGCGATTGAACATTCTGGCGGATGCTTTGTCTCGGGGACAGAATTCTGCCAACAAAATGGTCTCTCAACCCTCCAGTTCTTCACAGGATCTACGAGCATTGGGGCAAACCCAACGTGGACTTGTTCGCCACAAGGGAAAAGCTCAAATCATGACTTATGTCTCGCCGATTCCAGATCCTAATGCCGTCGATACAGATGCTCTGGCGTTAAGCTGGAGAGGGATGCACGCTTACGCGTACCCACCCACCATTCTTCTGCTAAAGATATTGGTGAAGATCAGGGAGGAACCGTGCCTCGTCCTGCTATAGCGCCATTTGGCCCAGCAGGGCGTGGTTCATGGATCTTCGAGGTCTGCGGGTGGAAAATCCAGTGCAGTTACCCGAGATTCCGAACATAATCTCCCAGACCAAGGGACGCTTCCTACACGAGCGTCCCGAAATGTTATTGACTGCGTGGTTGTTGTCAAACAACGTTCCACGTCGGAGGGCTTTTCTCGACATGCTGCAGATTTCATCGCAGCTGCGAGAGGGAGGTCACCCTTCAAGTCATATAACAACAAGGTTAACGGATTTGCAGACTGGTGTGAAGAAAAGGGTATTGATACCTTTCATTCCACTATTCAGCAGATAGCAGACTTTCTCTGTGAGCTGTTCTTTTCAGGACTAGCTCCTGTCACAATTGCTGGATACAAGTCAGCTTTGGCATCAGTTATCCCTTAGAACAAAATAAGGCTGTTTTGTTTCCTTCTGTCTGACAATGGTGGGAGTTTTATGGTTTCGATTATATTTATCATACTGCCTAGTTCATAGCAATAGTTTGACATGATAAATCTAACCACATTTTTGCACATTTTCTAGTTTTCCTTGAAGAGTTATTTGATGAGGATCCCAAACTGTACTTGCATATTCCAAAACTGGTCTAATCAGTCCCATGAATGCTTGAAGTCTGATTTCTTGAGAACAGAAAGATAAATTTCTCAGCAATAGTCCTAAGGTTCTGGACGATTTGCTGAAGGTCTCGATGTGTTTATTCCAGCTAAGGTGATTGGTGATGTTGACGCCCAAGTACTTTAGTGATGAAACAAAACTTAGACAGGTACCTTTTAGTGTGTAGTCGAATTTGATGCTTTGTTGTCTTGTGGTTAGGCTCATCATGTTGCATTCCTCAATAGGTAGCCCAGTTACCTAACGTGTTTATGTCTTATTGAAGTGGCTTGCAGTCCTTGGGGTCATCAATTTCCCGGTAGCATATGCAATCGTAAGCGAATAGCCTGATCTCTGAGGAAATTTCCTAAACTATATCATTTATGTGGACTGAAAATATTCTGAATTTCGCAGGTTCCATATTCTTGCGGCAATCTGATTTTTTGCTATAACTAAAAACCACCGCCCCTAGCATCTGTTTCCCATGGCAACGGTATAACCAGGAAGTCAAAGATGCTCACAAACAACTTTTTTTCAAAAATGCCCTTCTTATTAGCGAGTAAAATAGAAAGCTACAATTTACAAACACCTGCCCATATTATAAGATATGCGCGTATACCCTACTTCCAAAACGCATCACTAACTCACAAAAAACTAATATATAAAACTTATATCTGACTGAAATACATCGTCTGCTAATGTACTTGTCAGTGTCATCGACAAATCCCGTTCTCAGCGATTCCGCCTCGCTGCTGGACGATTAAAGTGCATGGAAAAAATAAGATCACCATTTATAATAAGCTCAGAATGTCGCTGCGTCATTACACGTTATCATGTAATAATTTTAGGGGCTTCCCAATCACGCGTCATATAAACAGACAGTGGCATGCCCTACTGCATACGGTATAAGAGAAACAAGATTTTGACCGATTTTCAAAGAAATAATAGCGTTTTGTAGAAGACTGTTAAACTGGAAAGCAGTCTTGAAATTTTTCCCCGTGTTTCGACTACACTGGTCCACCATAGATAATGTTCTTTGTTTACTGCGAGAATATTGCCGGCTTCTCTGAAATATGACCACCTACCCTGGTGTTTTCATGAGATGATACAAAAACTTTCCTCTGCACAAAATTAGATTAGATTTTGTGGACAATTGGGGAAATAGGACTAACAACATTTCAATCAGGGAAGATTACTTTATTTCATTGTGATGATGATTGTTGTAACTACCGCGAGAATATGGAACACCATGATATGCCTAAATATATTAATTTTACTAGTTGGGAGGTTGTGTTTGTGCATCAAGGATGTAATTGGAAGGGATTGGGTGTGGACTCGCGCGAATTCCAGATTAATGGGGGGTGGGATTATACAGAGATATACACACTAGGCAGGCTTGGTGGGTCAGTCTTCCTGGTAGGCGGTACACCGCATCTCACCTAAGGACTGATTAGGTGTCTTGGTTGTAGGCGGTACACCACAGCTAACGACCAGAACACGGGTCACCTTGCCTGCATCAGACAGATGAATTCTCCTTCGATCAATACTCACCATTCTATTACTTCTGATATACAGCTGGCCCTGACAGCTGGCTCTAGGACTATAGACTTAGAAAGCTTTACCGACTCCTTGGAACCGGGTACCCGGCTCCCAACTGCCGAGTACCCGTCTACCATGAAGCTCATTTCTTGTTTGCATAGCGACAAGAGAATACATGCTTTTTGTAGTTGGAAAGTCTTAAGATTGTTTAAGCCTAAGTTTTTTTACTGTGATTAATTGTGATAGCTTGTGCCTTCTCAAAAGGATATCTGGATTAATATGGATGCTTCCGATGATAACCAGGACGTATATTTCCATGTTATTCCATAGTTAAAAGACTTAGGTCTCTAAAATTTCGTCTGTGTCGCATGTTCCAATTTCTAACCCCAAGGAATCTGGGACGTGTGTTAACAACGAAATATGCCAGATGATCGCCTTCCTTTAAATCCCCAACAGGCGATCGGCAGATATGAAATTAGGTGTTGGCTTATCAGTGTTTTAAAACGATTATCGGCTGACGTCGTTCTCCGTAAGATCCGAGCGGGTGACGTCACACCCGTGTTTCTCGGATGTTTATGTGAAGAAAATGTTTCATTAATTCGCGCATCTGATTCTGGGTGCTGCATACTTTAATTGGTACCAAAAAAACTTTGGAATTTTCAAGTTTTGCGTGTTATCACGATCTGTTTGCAATGATCAGTGGTTTCAAAATTCTTGATTTAGATGTGTGGTCTGCGGTTTTACCGTGTGCTACAGCAGTTTGTTTACATTTTGTTGTTTCTTCACATATCGTTTTGGCCTTCGTTAGGAGTATAATTTATATTTATTAGTAAATATACCCCGAATGCTATGCGATATGATTCCTGGTTCCGTTATACATCCTTGAGGATCGGTGTATGGGTGTATTATTGCCGCTTCGTTCTTGTTGTCATAATCAATGCGATCTTTGCTGTAACGTTGCGGTGGGGTGCGGGAGGGTGACAGTTAATTTATGGTCAAAATATTTGAAAATTAATTGTCTGCCTTCCATTTTTGTTTCGTTCCGCTGGCTTATTGTAGGTTTGGCTTTTTATAGGCCAAGCCAGCCCCGCCATCATGTGTCGAGTGCCACATATCGTACGGGTTCTATGCAAGAACTGTTTCCACTGTACTAGTGTAGTCTTGACAGTAGGTGTAACGTTTGCGCTGTGTGGTCGGTCGATATGATGCTGAAGTTCCTTGCCAGACGGACTTGGCAGGGTCTGATGCGGGGTCAGGCGGTCCGAAAGTAAATCGTGGAGCGTCCGTTCGGCCCGGGGGGGGGGGGGGGGGGTGTTCCATGTCTGCAACCGGCGGTGGCGGAGATGGCACCGCCGGCGTGGTTTGGTCCGGCTAGGCAAGGTTTCTTGCATAGCGTTCTGCCCACGCTGGTGTCGTCCCTGCTGCCAAAGGTTGTAGTGCAGTCTCTCCCCATGTTGGACAGGGTTCTGGACTGGCCACCGAGGGAGCCATCTCGTACGGCCCCCCCCTGGCAGTCCCGTCGGGCTCCGGCCTGATGGGTTCTGTCTCTCTGCGGCCACCTCCAGGTGGTCCAGTAGCGGTGGCCTGTCCGTCAGGCATGGGAGCCGTCCGCCAGGATGGCTCCACGGTTTTCCTTGTCTAGTGACGACTCTTCAGGGTCTGAAGATGAGGAGGAGGAGAGGTTGCTGCGGCCTGTGATACCGCGGGTGGAGAGCATGGAGGTCGATTCCGTCCTGACAGAACCGTCCTCCATCTGTCTGCCTGGCGCAAGCCAGGGCAGCGGCTCCGCCCGTGGTTGAGGCCACTCCGGTACCGGGTACCAGTCCCGTGATGGTTGGTTTGCCGCCAACCAACAGGGTGACGGGTGTGGCTGGCCAGGCATGGTACTCACCTATCTCGCCTGGTCTGGCGGTCAGACATGGGGTGCCATTGGCACCCGTGTTTGGCCACGGTTCCTCAACAGCTACGTGCCCGCACGGTTTTCCGTGCAGGTCTACTCCATGGACTGGTGTGTTCCATGGGGTGGCGGCGGAACCATACGGTACCGGAGTTCCTGGCATATCAGCAATGGCTCCTAGCCGGGAGGCCGTTGCTGGTAGTGCCGTGAACATGTCAACGGGTGACGTGTTCACGGGAGTGTCCTCCTCGGAGACGGATTGGTCTGGGGCTCTGGCTTGGCTAGCCAGGGTGGACCCGTCTGTGGTTTCGACCACGGCCGAGGCGGATGTACCCCATCCATCGGTTGCATCAATTAGGATGGGGATCTTGCCCGCAGCCCTGATCCAGTCTGTTGGACTGGATCCATGGTTTATGGTGTTGCTTGATGCTATTTATAGCAAACAATGCATGAACAAGGGCCAGCTTCTTGCGGCCTCCATGGATGTGCGGGCGAGGGGTCGTATTCCACGGGGGGAATACGACAGGTATGGTGTTGTCCCATCGGTCACCGAGGATGACCGCTGGGTACTGGGTGTTCAGAGTACTGGAGCGGGTGGCCCCGCCCCGGCACTGGTGGACAAAGCTCAGGTACACCATAATGAAGTCCTGTCCCTATGTGATGGGGGTGTGAGGACAGCACTGAGTGCTGTCAACCACTCATCGTCTTCTTCAGCCGGTGTGGGCTGAAGCGGGGGCATGCCACCCTGTGCCACCTGTGGCGCGTTCGTGCGTTAATGACGGCTTGGTGCAGTCTATGGACGCATTGGCAAGGGTGCAGGCGCGTGTTACAATGTCCAGGAGGCAGATGGTTCTTGACCATATGCGTCCAGCTACTGCCGTCAGGGAGCGTCTTCTTGGGACGCCCCTGACAGGCCTTAGCATCTTTGGTGGCCAGGCGCTGGCCATCTTGGAGGACACAGCCAGCATTGCGCAGAATCGGTTGGCGGTTAATCTGACTGTAGTCAGGCCGCTGACCGGGCAACCTTCAAGAAACAGAGAAAAGGCAAAAGCATAGTGCTGCTTCTGTTTTCTGCTGGGTTTTCTCAGCCGCCTCGGCGAAGAAAGCCAAGAAGGTTGTGGGGCCCTTTACCCTCCCCAATCTTGCTCCTGATTGCCCGAGAGGCGGGAAGGGGGAAGGGGGAAGGGGAGGGGTAAGTCCTCCAAGGGCGAACAGAAGGGAGCGGATCGTACCCGAGGGTACAAGGGCTTCCTTCGCATCTGCCTGGACCGCACCTGTGCGACAGGAACAGCGGTGCCAGTTAGACCGGCCAAGCCAAGACCAATATAGTTCTCTCTCTCTCGCCAAGAGAGGGGGGGAGCGGATACGCGAGCCAGACACCCCCATTAGGCATTGAGGCGTCTATAGTGGGTGGAAGGCTCATGCGTTTTCGTCGAGGTATGACGTCAGACAGTCTGGTCCTGGGATGGTTATCCCAGGGGTACATACCAGAGTGGTGGGACTTTCCACCACAGAATCTGTCTTTGGCACCTGTCTGGACACCCGTTCAACAGAACCAGACAAGTTAGAAGCTATTCAAAACGAAGTGTCAGGTTTGCTTCTGAAGGGAGAAATAAACCAGCAAATCGGAACACTCCAGGCTTCTATTCAAACATGTTCCTTGTCCCTAAGAGCACAGGGGGATGGAGACCCGTACTCAGTCTCAGGCCATTGAATTGGTTTATCCATACGCCTCGGTTTCAGATGGAAACTCCGATGTCGGTAATGGCAGGATTGAGGAAGTGGGTGTGGTGTGTATCAATCGATCTGAGAGATGCATGTGTCCTCATTCCTATGAACAGGAGTTGTCACAGGTTTCTGAGAGTTGCGTTTCAGAATCAAGTGTGGGAGTTTAAATCCTCCCATTCGGCCTGTCGACAGCTCCCAGGGGTTTTCACCAGAGTGGTCCTTGTGGTGACAGCGTTTCTCAGAAAAGAGAACGTGGTGCTTCACACCTACATAGACGATTGGCTGATCATCAGCCAGGTTAGAGGTGGATACTGCTCTGACTCTGAAGTTGCTTTCAGATCTAGGCTGGATAGTCAACAAGGAGAAATCTGAGTTGACACACCACTCAACATTTCATTTATTTAAGGATGCGATTTGATCTCGAGGAGGGCAGGGTTTTTTACCCGGCAGAGCCCAGAGTGGTGTCTCTGTTAGCCATCCTCAAGAGTTTCGATTGGGAAACCACATTCAGGCGAGGCGGTTTCTTCGGATGCGGGGCATGATGGTCTCCATGGAGCAGTAACCTCGTACACTGCTCGGATGCGAAGACCTATCCAGTTGTATCTGATGTCTCTGTGGAAACAGAGAATAGAACCCCTGTCAAAACTGGTGCCAATAATGTCGCATCTTGTATGGTGGGAAAAAGCGTCAGAATCTCCTAGTAGGAGTTTTCGCTGCACCTACCCCACCCCCAGCTGTCTGTGTACACGGATGCATCGCTGGAGGGATGGGGGGGGCCTACCGGGGAGAACACCAGGTCTCGGGCACATGGACTCTCCAAGAGAGCCAGCTGCATATCAATCTGTTGGATATGATGGCAGTGGAACAGGCATTGGAAAAGGTTTTTTCCAAAAGTCAGGGGCAAGGTGATATTGATACGGTCGGACAACTCGACAGTAGTATCATACAGAAATCGCCAAGGCGAGACCAAGTCACCCACACTATGTATCTAAGTGTGGCACTTGATTCAATGGTGCAGGAATTACTCGGTTGTTTTGAAAGCAGCTCATATTCCTGGGCGATTGAACATTCTGGCGGATGCTTTGTCTCGGGGACAGAATTCTGCCAACAAAATGGTCTCTCAACCCTCCAGTTCTTCACAGGATCTACGAGCATTGGGGCAAACCCAACGTGGACTTGTTCGCCACAAGGGAAAAGCTCAAATCATGACTTATGTCTCGCCGATTCCAGATCCTAATGCCGTCGATACAGATGCTCTGGCGTTAAGCTGGAGAGGGATGCACGCTTACGCGTACCCACCCACCATTCTTCTGCTAAAGATATTGGTGAAGATCAGGGAGGAACCGTGCCTCGTCCTGCTATAGCGCCATTTGGCCCAGCAGGGCGTGGTTCATGGATCTTCGAGGTCTGCGGGTGGAAAATCCAGTGCAGTTACCCGAGATTCCGAACATAATCTCCCAGGCCAAGGGACGCTTCCTACACGAGCGTCCCGAAATGTTATTGACTGCGTGGTTGTTGTCAAACAACGTTCCACGTCGGAGGGCTTTTCTCGACATGCTGCAGATTTCATCGCAGCTGCGAGAGGGAGGTCACCCTTCAAGTCATATAACAACAAGGTTAACGGATTTGCAGACTGGTGTGAAGAAAAGGGTATTGATACCTTTCATTCCACTATTCAGCAGATAGCAGACTTTCTCTGTGAGCTGTTCTTTTCAGGACTAGCTCCTGTCACAATTGCTGGATACAAGTCAGCTTTGGCATCAGTTATCCCTTAGAACAAAATAAGGCTGTTTTGTTTCCTTCTGTCTGACAATGGTGGGAGTTTTATGGTTTCGATTATATTTATCATACTGCCTAGTTCATAGCAATAGTTTGACATGATAAATCTAACCACATTTTTGCACATTTTCTAGTTTTCCTTGAAGAGTTATTTGATGAGGATCCCAAACTGTACTTGCATATTCCAAAACTGGTCTAATCAGTCCCATGAATGCTTGAAGTCTGATTTCTTGAGAACAGAAAGATAAATTTCTCAGCAATAGTCCTAAGGTTCTGGACGATTTGCTGAAGGTCTCGATGTGTTTATTCCAGCTACGGTGATTGGTGATGTTGACGCCCAAGTACTTTAGTGATGAAACAAAACTTAGACAGGTACCTTTTAGTGTGTAGTCGAATTTGATGCTTTGTTGTCTTGTGGTTAGGCTCATCATGTTGCATTCCTCAATAGGTAGCCCAGTTACCTAACGTGTTTATGTCTTATTGAAGTGGCTTGCAGTCCTTGGGGTCATCAATTTCCCGGTAGCATATGCAATCGTAAGCGAATAGCCTGATCTCTGAGGAAATTTCCTAAACTATATCATTTATGTGGACTGAAAACAGTAACGGGCCTAGAACGGTTTCTTGAAGTACTCCAGACGCAACACCAGCAACGTTTGATTTGGCATCATTGACTACTACGCACTGTTTGCGACCTGTTAATAATGAGTCAATCCAATTTTGTATGTTTTTAACACACCATATTTGCCATCTTTGTGCAATTTAGATTTCAAAAGTTCATGTGGAACGGTATCAAAAGCCTTTTCAAAGACAAGAATAAAAATGTACACTTGTTTCTATTCATCAATGGATGAAACGCAATAATTGATGACATTAATTAGTTGAGTTTCACAACTGTGAAATTTACGGATAGCCTGTTGTCTGTGAGTTAGGATGTTATTTTGTTCAAAATGCCTTGTTAACTAAGAACAGATGATGTGTTCCAACATCTTACAGGTTGCAGCCAATGCATGTGAGAGAAACCGGTCTATAGTTACTTGGTAAGGACCGGTCGCTTTTTGTCTCGCTTGTTTTTTCAATGTTAAGTTTTTGTGTTTAGCAAAACTTCTCGGCTTATATTTCATGATTGGTTAACGCTATTGGAGCTAAACTTGGAAACACTGTTACCTATGATATTAGGAAGCAGCATATTGATGCTGAGGTCAAAGGTCACTGTGACCTTGATATAAAACTACTTTTTCAATTTTAAGTTTTTGCATTTAGTAGAACTTCTTGGCTTATCGTTCATTGAAACTAAACTTAGATACATTGTTACCTATAAAAAGCCTACTCTTCATTAACAGGGTTGGGGTCAATTCCGATTGGAATTGGAATTGATCAGTCAATTCCAATTCAATTCCGGAATTGAAATTGGAATTGATCAATCTGAGGACTCCAGAATTGGAATTGATAAATTTTTAAGACATTGGAATTGGCTTTGGGACTGATAATTTGAATTGACCGGAATTGATAAATTCCAATTCAATTCCAATCAATTCCAGTCATAATTTGTGATAGATTTACTGAACAGTGTTGGCAATACAATGTTCATGTCATATCTGTAAATTATACACTGCCCTTTTATGCCCTTAATGCATTTCATCCTAAATGATCTATATGATACCATTTACCACATTTCATTCTATATTTATTATGTCAGCTGCTATTAGATGCTTTATTGAATACTTTAAAATTAATTTGAGTAAATACTTTTGTCTCCTAAGGCTGCAACAGTTTCTATTAAAATTAATTTTAACAACTTAGTTATATGTTTGGTTTGAAGACTAGAATCTGAGATACTGATAATTCAGTGATGAGCAAGTTAGCCTTTAACACCTAAGCCGGCCAAACACCTTCTGCAATGAGTTTCAGAAATGTGCATTAGCAGGCCAATGGAAGACTATTTTTGAAAATTTACCACCAGAGTGGCTAGCTGGATAACTGAGCCAGTAATTCCAGTGATCAATTTTCAAAAATAATCTGTCGCTCTCTGAATTGACAAAATAAGGATCTGATAAATGCTATGAACTTTAATACATTATTGAATTAACTCAATACACCCTGACCAGTGACCAATTAAACCTTTTATCCTATATGAGCTTTATACCTCCTTTATTCAATCAAAGCTGCTGATCTTGAACTTATTTCATTCTGCATTCCCTGGAAATAGGTTTTCATCTCTATCAAATCATGCCATCGGTAAAATCATACAAATTAGTTAAAATGATTTCAAATATATAAGCTAGAACCAAGATAACCAAATTGTATTAAAATTATTCATCTAGATGTTAGCAATAGTGTTCAGTAAAGTAATAACTATCATCTGCATGGAATGAAATGGGTGAAGAAAGCAGTACAAGATATTTGCCATCTAATTATACCCTCCTGCATAACAAAGGAATCATTGAACACCCCCCCCCCTCCATGAAATGGCTCAGCTTTTAAAACCCAGACATCTGGGCTAGAGATTTTATTCAAACTCTACCCACATGTGCTCAGTACTCTCACTTAGTACTGTACTATATACATAGTATTCTAATGGTTTTTAATGCAAACATTTAAATAGTGAGGTTTGCATTATCTACAATAATTTGACATGGCATTAACCTTTAGTCATATTCATCAGAAAAAAACTTGGCATTAAGCTATATTTAAGTCAAATAAGATCTGCTGAATGTTGACTTTTTGGACAATAATTTGACTGAAAGTTATAACTACCTATTGGCAACAACTATTTTTATTCTAATTGTTTTAAATATTAACGGAGAAGCCAGCCAAAAATGTCTTGCACTGGTCTTGAGGAATGATCGTATGTATGCTAAGAGACTATTTTTTAAAATTTACCAGTAGACTTGCATTGTTAAATTAAAAAAAATAGTGTTCTTTTATCCTGCAAATGGACATTTGCTAATGAAAAATCTAGTTTTTCTTGGCCAATCGTGGGCATTAAATGGTTAAAATATAACAGTGTTGATCTCAATTAAATGTTGGTATGGAATTGGACTTGGAATTGACCAAATGGAATTGAAATTGAACTTTTCTGGGTGGAATTGGAATTGATAAAATGAATTGATGTGGAAACGGAATTGGAATTGATAAAATGAATTGAAGTGGAATTAGAATTGATAAAATGGAATTGACCCCATCCCTGTAATCATTAACCACTCGGCTGATTTCAAGCAAACTCGGTTGGAAGGACCCTAGAGTGGTATGCTCCAGAACCTATATACAGAGTTTTGACATGTTTGAGTGGTCTCTTTTTTCGGCGGCTATCTTGAATTTTCCAAAGAATGGCGGGGAATGTTTTAAAATGCTACTCCTTATTAGATACTTGGGCAATTTCAACCAGACTTGGCCAAAAGTTACATACTAGGCTGGTAGGTTTCAGACCATGTATGCAGAATTTTGATTGGTTAATTTTTCTGGTGGCCATCTTGGATTTTCAGAAAATTACTGGAAATCATTTAATTGCCTACTCATTAAGCTCGTGGCCGATTTCAAGCAAACTTGGTCGGGATGGTCCTAGACTTGTACGTTTCAGAACTTAAAAACAGAATTTTGATTGGTCAATTTTTTTCTGCAGCCATCTTGAATATTCAAAAAAATTGCGGGAAATCATTTAAAATGCTACTCCTCATTAACTACTTGGGCAATTTCAACCACACTTGGCTGGAAGGACACTAGCCTGGTAGGTTTCAGCCACTGGTGGCCATCTTGAAGATTGGTTTCCGGATGATAACTTTGTTACCGTTTATCGGATCACATTGAAACTTGATAGGGTGGTTGGACTAAGTATTGGGAAGAAACCACTCGAAATTGATGATGATCCGAAAATCAGGATGGCTGCCAATCACTAGCGGTCATCTTGAAAATTGGTTTCTGGATGATACATGTAACTCTATTACAGTTTATCAGATCACTTTGAAACTTCATAGGGTGATTGAACTAAGTATGCAGAAGAAACCTATGGAAATTGCTGATGATCTGATTCCGGATGATAACCCATTTATCGGATTGCTTTGAAACTATAGGATGGTTGGACTAGGCCTTGAGAAGAAACCTATCGAAAATGACGATAACTGTAAGTCCAAGATGGCCGGTAATGTTTCGATAAAACAACATTATAAATAGCACAACTCTAGACACATAGATAGCACAACCCTAGATAGAATTAGTTTATACATTGCTGAGCCATTAGCCTGAATGAATTAATACTTATTATCATCAATGCATTTTATGTTGGTATAAAAAATGACATTTCTGTTTTTGCAGCCACCGTACTTCATTCTAGTCTACGTACTCCTTATTTGTTATGAACTGCGTCTTCACATTATTGATATATATTACAGATTATTAATGATTAACTTCTGTCTTATATTGTATTGCTCACGATGAGCCTCCAATCGGTGGATTATTCGAGATCTGGATCAACATTAATATTGTAACAGTCCTAGAAATTTGAAAAAATTTTGCCACAGCACAAAAATACTGTGGCAGAACTGGTTTACCCTGGCACCACTACAGTATTTTTTCAGATTTCATTAATTATAATCCTTCTACTTTTGGTGAACTGTAGAAGCTTGGTTTAATATGGCATCATGATTGATACATTGTATCTATGATAAAATGACATGTAACTAGCTAGGCCTGCAATTTTCTTCCATGGTAAATATTTGCTGTGGCAAATTAAGTTTACCACGGCTTTGCTGATTACTGTGGCAAATTTCTAGGGCTGCCTGTATCGTATTACGTAGTGCTGACGACGGGTTTAGAATCAGCGCCTCAAACGAGGGAACTTCCAAGAGAAGAAGATACCAACCATCAACATAGAAAACAACTAGGAAATATGGTAAAGGGTGCACTACACAAAAATGGTCTCGAGCACTATCACCTCAAGCTTATGAAACTACAATACTATTATAACTCCTACTAGATTTTCTGTACACATATTTACTTTCAATAGCCTCATCTATAAACTTTCTAAAGCCATCTAATCGAGCCAATGTGTGTCTATTGGTTGAAAGTCCTAAAGGGTAGCATGAAGAAGATCCTTCAACTTGACATGACCAAATTGTCTCATATTAGAACTACATGTATGGGCAGACCAAAAAGGACCTACAGTAGGAAGCCCAGGCGTCATCATTACAATTTTCGATACTTATAAATATTCTGTCTGAAGAGTTGTTTCCGGTACATGTAATCCCTCAATCTCTATATGAGAACCAATGTAGATCTTTTTGTGACATCACCCAATTTATAAATCTTAACATTCATGTCACCAGAAATAACACCTGGCACATGGTTTCAAATTCGGGTAGGCCTGTATCCTTAACGCATTCAGCGATCAATTCCACATATCTCATTTACAAGGCAAACATAGGCATACAGGAAAACTGTTGAATATTCTGAAATTAATCTGACGGGAAGCCATACAGCAACAGCTTCCAGGAAAATTAATTAAAAAAATATTCAACATATTAAGTCATTTTATATCGTAAAGAATATACTTTTTCAGTGATTTGTTGGTGAAAGGGTTAAATGGGTATCCGCTGGCCATTCAATGGATGGATGCGATCTTTTACTAAAGTACTGCATCAGACGTGATCCACAACTTCAAATGTTCTTAATTAGCTAAATCTGGATAATCAAAAAATCATTTTTAGAATGTGACAAAAACAGGAGGGCAAGGCTCTGCATTCTCTGATTGTTCTTCCTTGTGGTTGGTTTCCTGATTCCAAAATTTCTTAATAAATTTATCCTAAATAATTTCTGTGTGCTTAATATACAGATATACAAAAGTCAATGTCACGCCAAATGATGAATGCTGCTAACTTTTTCAAAGTAGTTCTGGTGTTGTCATCGTTTCTATGGTAAGCACACACTCACTTACACATGCGCACATACGCATGCATGCACACATGTACGCACACACGCATGCACACACGCATGCATGCACTCATCCATGCATGCATTTCTTGTAGCTCTGCTTTTCAGTGGCCCTTTTTAGCTCACCTGGCCTAAAAGGTCAAGTGAGCTTATGCCATGGCAGCCATCCGGCAGCCGTCTGTTGTCCGTCCGTCAAATCGCTTCTTCTCAATAACAGTTTGATCGATTTTCAACCAGATTTGGCTGGGAGGATCCTATGCTGGTACACTCCGAATTTTCATTGGTCAACTTTTTGGGTTGAAAACCTTAGATTTTATGAAAATTTTACCGGAAATGGTCCATAGCCGCTTGACATAGTTCAACCAGATTTGACTAGATGGATTCTATGGTGGTAGGCTCTAGAAATTCTATTCAGAATTTTGCTTGATCAATATTTTGGGTGAAAATCTGAGATTTTATGACAAATCTACCGGAAATGGTCAAAATGCTACACCCTCTTAGCTGCTTGACAAATTTCAACCAAATTTGGCTAGATGGATTCTATGGTGGTAGGCTGTAGAACGTTTTTTTTCAGAATTTTGATTGATACATTTTTTGGTTGTAAATCTAAGATTTTATGAAAAATCTACCGGAAATGGTAAAAATACTTAGCTGCTTGACATATTTCAACCAAATTTAACTAGATGGATTCTATGGTGGTAGGCTCTAGAATACTATTCAGAATTTTGATTGATTAATATTTTGGGTGAAAATCATAGATTAAAAAAATTACTTGAAATTGTCAAAATGCTACTCCTCATTAACATTATGAAAATTTACCGGATATCGCTTAAAAGGCTATTCCTCATTAACTGCTTGGGTGATTTCAACCAGACTTGGATGGAAGGACCCTATTGTGGAAGGCTTCGGATCTGGTTTGCAGAATTTTGATTGGTCAATTTTTGGGTGGCCATCTTGGATTTTCCAAAAGTGTTGGTAAATCAGTTAAAAGCCTATACCTCATTAATCGCTTGGCAGATTTCATTCAATCTCAGCTGAAAGGACCCTAGGTGGGTAGGCTTCAGAACATATATACAGAATTTTGATTGATCAATTCTTTTGGTGGCCATCTTGAATTTTCTGAAAATTATCCATGTCTTTAAGTGCAAATGGTTCAAATGCTAATGGTCCAGGTGAGCGCCACAGGTCCTTGGGCCTCTTGTCTTGAACAAATTCGAGGGTTAAAGAGTTAACATCCCCCACCCCTCATGAAACACAGCTCATTCAAATACCAGCATATTACTGACATGAATGAGATTCAAGAGAATACTAGCCTTTGATAAACTAGAGCTTAAATATAAGCTGATGTCCAGCTTCATAAATTTACTAGAAACTAGTTTTGTCTATTAATTTTGTCTATTCTGAAAACATGTGGTGCATAATTGGAATTCATGTGGTTGATGACTCATGCGATGGCATCATACTATGAATTTTATGGGGTGTCAAAATTCATGGTGTGTGAAAATTTCAAATTTTTTAAATTCTTTTAATTCAGAAAAACGTATTGACATTTTTATTGAAATCTAATTTTTGCTTGTGATCTCCATTAAACATGTTCTTTTTTTCTTCTTTGATCATACAATGGCTGGTTCTAATTTCAGTGTGTGCACGTCTGCGGACTTTGATTATTTCGTGTATGCTCAACAGTGGCCAGTCACTGCCTGTATGGAGGGCAATAAAACAGTAATTTATTAACATAATATTCTAAATAAAGTATTTATTCTTTAAATTGAAAATATAATTTACTTATCTGATGAGTGTTTGTGTTTTAACTCAGCAATGGTCATGGATAAAATATCAATAACTGTACAAATGTGTGAACACATTGTTTTTTCAAAGTCCTAGGTATTGTATATTTGTAGCATGACTGAGTATGCCTTTTATTTTCACTGGACATGCAGCATGGGTGACGATTCTTATTCAAGTTGAGGGATTCAATTCTAGCTATCACCCCCCCCCCTCCATTTCTATCTACTCTCCGCCCATTTCTATCTCTTTTTAAGCATGTTCGAATTAATTAGAAACTTAGAAACCTGAATTCTCAGAATCTAGATTTCAGGGCAACTATGTGGTAAGCTGTTGAATATTTAGAAACTAATTAGACAGTCCTATAGTGATCACTGCATCTGCAATATCTCGTAAACAGCATGTGGTACTGAACCGCATCAGATATTTTAATGAAACTTGTTGTATGCCTCAATTATGATACGCAGACGTGTCTTTGAAGAATTCACCTTTATAGGCAATATTTTGGATGAAAATGGGCTTTTTAATGCAAAAACACAATTTTTGTCAATTTCCTTGTAAACACCATATCATACAGAATCGCTAAAAATAATTTAATGAAACTTGGCAGGCGGCTTCTTTATGATAGGTGGATGTGCCTTTTGAAAGATTTAAAGATCTGCCTATTAAGTGTCCATTTACAGGTCAGGAGAATAAAAATTTGGAAAATCTATCACTGGAATGACTGGCTCTGTTATCGATTTACAGACCAAGAGAAGACTATTTTTGAAAATTTACCAGTGGAATTGCTGGCTCGATAACCGAGCCAGTTATTCCCATTGTAAATTTTCAAAAATAGTCTTCTCTTGGTCTGTAAATGGACATTTTCTGACAAAATTTAAATTTTCTTGAACAAATTCGAGGGTCAAATGGTTAACCCTTTGCACCCTAAATTCTCGGAATCTCAATTTCAAGCTGCTATATATGGGAAGATGTTAAGTATTCTGAAACTAAATTAATGGGAACCCGTCATAATCAGCAACCACTCCCAGTCGAATTATTTTCAAAATATTCAACAGAATTTTTATTAAATTGTAAATAAGTAACTTGTCACAATATTCTGCCTCTTTGGTGCAATTGGTTTACTGCTCGGTGCGTTTTCCTTTGGTCTGCGTGAAATGGGATCATTTTCATGCTGTTGCCTACATACATTACATCTCATAAACATGTTATCATGTTGCCAAAACAAAAACAGAAACATATTAGTTACCCGTAGTAAGAAATGTTCTGTTCCATATTTTGGATACATTGTTGCTTTAACCCTTTTATGGCCAAAACCAGCCTCTGCAGTGGTCTTGAGGAATGTCCATTTGCAGGCCAAGGGAAGACTATTTTTGAAAACTTACCACTGGAATGACTGGCTTGATAATCGAGCCAGTCATTCCAGTGGTAAATTTCCAAAAATAGTCTTCTCTTGGCCTGCAAATGGACAGTCAATAAACAAATATTTTGATTTTCCTGACCAAATTTAACCATTAAAGGGTTAAACATGCTGAAATGTCTTCTAATTCAATCATGTTCAAAATATTCAGCAGTTAAATTTATTTGTTTTTGGAAACAATCTAAGTTATTTCTGAGCTGCACTGTATATTTGTGTCTTTAGTGTACGATAGTTTTCTCTATTATACAGATGTTTGAATTATTGTAGTTCAGCCCAGGCCTGGTGAGCATTATGGCCCTTGTTGTGCTTATTAAAATACTAACCTCATTTCACTTATGTGCCTTTCCTTGCAGGGCCATAAATGTGTCATACCTCAGGAGGTGACTACATGGGTTGTACATGGCCTCTGGTGAGTTGAATATTCTATTTGATATCATAATTTTATGATCTTTAGACCACTTCAGACCAGACCAATTTATTTCTTACAATGCCTTCTTGTTTAATCTTTCCATATTTAGAAGAAAAATGATGATAGAATTTTAGGGCATTATTTCCAACATTCTTTCTATCTTATAATTTTGATAGGCAAATTTATCCTTATAACTTACTCAGAACTCCAGACATTTCTGTAGCTCTGTGTTCTCATTAGCCTTACCATAACCATTTCAATTACAGTTTCTGTAGTTTTCCTAGGAAATGTTCATTTGCAGGCAAAAAGGAGACAATTTTTCAAAATTTATCACTAGAATGAATTCAGCCAGTCATTTCAATGGTCAATTTTTAAATACAAATTTGTCTTCTTGGCCTGCAAATGAACATTCACAAAGCAAACTCCTATATTTATCTGGCAAATCTTGACCATTAAAGAGTTAACCCTGTACTAGTCTAATGCACCTAAGTTTGATATTGTGCATTATTTGAAAACATTTTCACCATCTCTGATCTTTTGATTTGGATGGGAATTTTCCTAAAGCAAAAGATGAAACTAGTCTGACCCAATCACCAATTAGGTTATGGACAGCATCATGGGCCGACCTGGATTTTGCAAAAGTGTTAAGTCAATAGATTAGCAATTAGACTTTTTCTTCGCCAAATTTTAGCCAATGTTAAACCAGCAAGTAACTGAACTCTACAGACAGTTTATCTATTTTAGCGCTTTAAAATTGTGATTTTGAGATATATATTTAATATTACATATAGCTTTACATTTACCCTTTAGCACTCAAGCTGGCAATAACAGCTTCTGCAGTGTTCTTTAGAAATGTCCATTTGCAGACCAAGCGAAGCTTATTTTTGAAAACTTAGCACAGGAATTGCTGGCTCGGATATTGAGGCAGTCATTGCAGTGTTAAATTGTCAAAGATAGTCTTCTCTTGGTCTGCAAATGGATATTTTCTATGAGAAATCTTCTTGAACAATTTTGAGGGTTAATGGGTTAATATTTATGTGCACAATTAATTGCTTCTAATCATAACAGAACATTCATAATAAATATGTTTTTAACCCTTTAATGGTCAAATTTGGTCAAGAAAATTTAAATATCTGACTATTGAATGTCCATTTACAGGCCAAGAGAGTCTCTTGGCCCGTAAATGGACATTCCACAAGACCATAACGGAGGCCGATTTTGGCCGGTATGACCATAAAGGGCTAATTTATTAGCTAGCGCTTTAACCCTTTCACTGACAAATCCCTGAAAAAGTATTTTCTTTATGATATAAAAGTTATTCTGTTGAATATTTTGAAATTAATTTGACTGTAAGTCATTGCTGTCTCGGGTAGCACCATCAAAAATTCAAAATATTTAACAGTTTTCCTGTGTGGGTGTGGGTGTGTGCGTGCATGCGTACGTGCATGCAGGCGTGTATGCGGACGTGCATGTGTGTGTCTTCAACACTGAAAGGGTTTATAACCAATTATGCTTTCTAAGTCCAAATATATTGCTACCTAGCTCCGGATTCATAATTAGATATTATTGCACGACTTGTTAATAAATTAGCTTTGAGTTGTGTAAAGATGTTTAATTATGCTTTCTATTAAAAACCAGATATAAATTTGATTATCATCTCGCTAATAGACAGATCAGGTTTGCCACTCAAGTATCTGACATCATAGTCAGGTACGTCACATGTTAGCTGATGTCACAATAAAAATGAGGTATACCTCTGCAATGAAAATAAAAAAGTTTGTGTTTGATGAATAAACAATTTAACCCTTTAACCCTCATATCAGCCAAAAACGGCTTCTGCAGTGGTCTTGAGAAATGTCCATTTGCAGACCAAGAGAAGATTATCTTTGAAAATTCACCACTGGAATGACTGGCTCCAGTCATTCCAGGTGTGAATTTTCAAAAATAGTCTTCTCTTGGTTTGCAAATGGACACTTTCTATGAGAAAATTGAAATTTTCTTGAACAAATTTTGAGGGTCAAAGGGTTAATAAACATTCTGTGGAATTTTTAAAAACAAATTTGACATGGAAAGGTGCCATTGACTGCCATAGGCAGCAACAGCCACAGTCAAATTAGAAAATCAAAATATTCAACAACTTACCTGTATCTTGAAATTTAGATACTGGGAATCGGGTTTCAAAGATTCAAATCGATTTCCATCACGCATAAAGGTTGACGGAGCTTAACTAGAAATAGGAGGGGCATAGCTGGCAATGGATCCATTCATTGGCTATTGTATTCCAGAAATATCTTTGTTGGTGAGGCACCCTTGTCTTATAGAAATACTTTGTTTACTCTGCTGCTTGTCTTCTTCTATCAGACTAAATATGTTCTCTTTGCTCTTAGGCCCAGCCGAAATGACAACCCCGATGAGCCAGTCTCCTGTAATAGCTCATGGCCATTTAATGGAAACAAGGTGCAGGTAGGAGTGTACAATTTATTATATGTTTCTGAATTTACAGGCCAAGATATTTTCACAATACCAAGAAAGAGATTGTAAACCCTCGCATGTTTTCTGGTTTTGTCACAATCTCATTACAGATTTTTGGGCATATTATCCAGATCGGGAATCCTAGTAGTCCCCTGTCTTAGAGGTTGGAATGTTCACTTTTGGAAGAAATCACCAAATTTGGCATATATGACTTTTGACAGGTACTAATCAAATCCTGATATAGGGCACACATTTTGGGATTGGGTAACGCCTGCTAATTAGCATAAATCCAAAATGGCCGCAACCGATATAAGGTAATCCGAATATGGCCATATCCCAACTACAGTACAGCTCAGAGTTAACTTAACGTACGAATGGGTCTGAAATGTTTGCATGATGCATTGAAGGCCCATTTCCAACACATCGGTTTTAAAAACACAATGCATTCACAACGCTTCTAGTTAATTTTTTTTATGTATTTAAAATAATAAATATATGCGTTGAGAATGAGCATTAAATGCGTAAATAAGCAAGTTTGAACTTGTTTGATGTCCCCCAGAGATAGTGCCAAACGCGTTGTTAAAAGCAAAACCGAACAGACGCAAAATTTTAAATGCGTTTAAAAGATTCGTATGTGCATTGCGTAATACCCAGCGTACATACCAACTCCACGGCTCCAACTACCCGGGATCCAATCAAACTTAGCGGTACATTACATTTCCTAGAAGGGGCAAAGGTAAATATGAGAAAGTTTTCCTAAAAAAGACAGCGGGACATAATATTAAAAATCAAAATTATAAATATTACGAAACACAAAATCATGATTCCCAGTTGAGAATTAATGTAACGATGCGCCCCTGAACGTTTTGCGCCCCTGAACGTTTTGCATCTAGTGCAAAAACCGTAAGCATCGGTTCGTTTCACATTTAACTTTTATAAACATCCAGCGCAGCGAAACATGCCGACTGGCGAGATTTGACATAAATTAATCGTAGTGAAAATTGTCCGTAATCAACTTCATTATCACTTCTACGCATCACCTGTGTTCGCGATGAACAGACAGTGAATAAACGCAAAATTATCGATTAAAGATGTCAAAATATAGCTTATGTGTACCAATGCTCGACTAATGTAGACGCTTTTTATTAAAACATGCAGATGGTGTGGTTTTTAGCTCACCTGGCCTGAAAGGCCAAGTGAGCTTATGTCGTGGCGACCATCCGTCGTGTGTCCGTCGTCCGCCCGTCTGTCCATCAACTTTTCCTTTAAACGACCTCTTCTCAAGAACCGTTGGGCCAATTTCAATTATATTTGGCAGGAAGCATTCTTAGGGCATAGGGATCCAAGTTTGTTCAAATGAAGCCGATCGGCCAATTAGGCCGGTGGCCATCTTTTGGCCGATTTTTAGCAATGTATTTAAAAATCTCCGAAACCGCTTGAGGGATTGAAGGAACCCTCATGAAATATGATCTAGGGCACGAGCTCAACCAAATTTGTTCAAGTGAACTTAATTGGTCAAATGGTTTGGTGGCCATCTTGGTTGACCTAGTTTTAGTGAAAATAACTTCTCCAGACCCGCTGAAGGGATCAGCCCGAAATTTGGCAGATATGATTAGGGATTAAGGGACAGTAAAGTTTGTTCAAGAGAAGTTAATCCATCAAAAAACATGGCCATGGTGGACCAATCAAAATATAGTGTGCTTGGCAGCCATATTTGATTTTTTTATTTGATGGATTTTGAGGCCGAAATTCGTTTTATTTAGTTTTTTGGGTATTCTGATCTCAAATTTGCAATTTTTGAAACTGTCGGATAAACGGTTTGGCAGCAATCTTGGATCATTTTCCTGCCAAAAGCTCCCATACTAAAGCAATGAGAAATTTAAAATGTCTTCTCGAGAACTACTGGGCCGATTTGAATTATATTTGGCAGGAAGCATCCTTATGGCATGGAGATTTTATTTTGTTCAAACGAAGTCGATCGGCCAATTTGTCCGGTGGCCATCTTGGATTTCAGCCGATTTTTAGAAATGTCTTTGAAAATCTCGTTCTCCGAAATGGCTTGGGGAGTCGATTCAAAACTTATGAAACCTCATCTAGGCAAAGAGGTAAGCCAAGTTTTTCAAGACGACTTGATTGACCGAATAGTTCGGCAGCCATCTTGGAAATAACCATTGATGAACTGAGATAGTAAATTATATTTTCCTCCTGTTGTTGATATCTAACAATTGAGTCAAAAACAAAGATCCATCCTGTGGCCAGCTTCACAGTGACTATGAGTTGCAAGTAGCATTAAAGTTATTGAAATAAAATGTTTGAAAATTGATACAATTAATAAAGCATTGGCTCTAGCTAAGATCTTCGAAGATTCCACTGCCATCCTGGGGCTAGATAAGACTACATTACATGAAGTAAGAGATGGAGAAGTCTGTTCACTTAATCTTGACTAGCGATGTCAAAGCTGATTAGGATAAGGATATTCTAAGCATTTCTATAGGAGACTGGTGCACTGTTTAGTATGGCGGTATCATTTATCTAGAAGAGATTAATGATTACGGCAATTGAGTCGGATGACCATCAGGTTTTGTCATGGTACCATGGAAATGCCCCACTTCCCCAGATGAGATATTCTACCCACAGAAAAAGCTGGTTAAAAGACTGAAGCCACCCTTCATTATAACCACAGTGGACATTTTGGCTTTCTCAATTACTAACTTATAAGTGACACTGCAGGAGGATTTTCATACGAAGTACAACTCTTAAGGAATTTAAATCTTTTCCTCCAGCTGAAGAGTGCCTAATAAATTATTTTATGTTAGTGGACATTGTGTAACTTGAGTCACAGTAACGCGAGTCACGCTGATTATATAATATTTTTCCTTGTTGTTTGTAGAATTCCAGTTCACTCACAATCATTTTTCAAACCTCATTTATTAGCAAGACTACTGATTGTATTTATTATTTTCTGTCGTGTTTTGTATTAGGAGAAATTGCAATGGAAACAAATAAGATTTTTGTGTTGTTCGTTTACTGTAATGCAAGTCACGCTGCAATTAAATTTGATCAAAGCCATAATTTTAATCAGATGTGATTATTTATTATATCATTTTATAGCTTATGCCAATGTGTTTCAGGACACACCAAATAGTAGGGTAAAACTAATATCGTTCATTGTCATTGTTTGAATTTAATTTCTGAATTGGAATAAAATGTAACGCGAGTCACTGGAAATGTCCTATATATTTTATTATATCTTCAACTTTTAGATTAAAATTGGCTACCTACTATAAAATTAAAATTTTTGCTGACTAATATGAGTAGAATTTGCTTGAAAGTCATTGCCCTGTAGGCTATCTATCACTGGGAGGCAAACTTATACTTGTGACTTGCAGTTTGTATAAGTCAATAATTCAGTATGTCTGTCGATTTGTTTGTCAGCCATTATGTTTCTCTGTCTTATTGGCTGTTTTATATCCAGTGCCTTTAATACAAAGATTCTGGATAATTCAGAATGAAGTGTGTTAACCATTTAATCATTAAGATTGCTCAAGAAATTTAAACTCTTTGTTTTGACAATGTCCGTTTGCAAGTCAAGGGAAAACTATTTTAACTTTGAAAATATACCGCACGAATTACTCACTTGGCTATCTAGCTAGCCATTCTAGTGGTCAAATTAAAAAAATAGTCCTCTTGGCCAAGTGTATATTCCGCAAGACCCCTGCAAAGGCTATTTTGGGCTGGCTTGATGAGTAAATGGTTAGTAGAGGAATCCAGTCAAATATATGATGTCATAATGAATTATGTCACATGTAGGTTGATGTCACAATTAATTACATCATGAATGATGTATCTTCATAAACGCTTAATAGCCCGTCAAGTTGTACAAATTGTATGTCTACTATTTTATCACCATTCTTTTGAATATTTTGAATCTAATTTGACTGGGCGCTGTAAAAAAGTCAAATTATTTTCAAAATATTCAACAGCTTACCTGTATAGTTGTCTGGAAATTGAGATTCAGGATGTTTGCGGTTCGATCGATCCCAACACGGCTAACGTGTGGATGTAGCTTAGCTAGAGATGGGTAAGGGAAAGCTAAAACTGGATACTCTAGCTTATGATCATCTTGGAGACTCTGAGAACATCATTGTATGAGCATGTATGTACAGGTGAATCTGTATGAGCGATCATCTGTATGAAGGGACAATTCTGGTTTACCTGCTTTCAAGGCCCAGAATAGAAAGCATAATTATCATAAATGTATTAAGAAAGTATTAGCGCTTATATGGTCAGAATTACTCAATAAAACTTTCTTGAGGTGAGAGTCGATTTGCAGACCACTGGAAGGATATTGTTGAAATGGTTCAAATATCATTTGTGTATGAATAATACATGTCGCTTGGACCTCTTGTTATTAATTCATTAGTGCAATCCAATAAATTTAAGATTGAATTTAGTACTAAAATATAAACATTTAATCACTTACATGTAATCCTTAGACCACAATAATTAAGGATTTGTAACTTCAATTACATTTTAACTGATTTGGTGATAACAGATGTTACTTTGAAAGCAATGTTGCTTTAACCCTTTCACCCTCACAGACCAGAAACTCCTATTTTTTATGATGTAAGGAATATTCTTTTGAATGTTTTGAAACTAATTTGACTGGGAAGGTTCCAGTCAAATTAGTTTCAAAATAATCAACGGCCTTCCTATGCATGTAGGCCTCTTGAAATTGTGGCACTGAAATTTAAAGGGTTAAATGATTAAGATAGCAACATTTTCCAATGATGTGCAGCAGCATTTCTTCTAGATGTACCGGTACTTACTGACAATTAGTCTTTGAACCTATGCATTGTAAGGGCTAATATTCAAAGGCTTTTAATTATGAATTTGCAGCCATTACTTGCTGATTTGGAGAAATACTGGCCAAACATGTACACGGATACAGCAGTAGATTCTTTCTGGTGAGTCAGTGTTATAAATACTGAACCCTTTAATGGCCAAATTTATTAAAAAATCTAAATATTTACTTATCGAATGTCTATTTGCAGGCCAAGAGAAGGCTATTTTTTAAAAATTTACCTCTGGAATGACTGGCTCACTTATCTTAGTGGTAAATTTTCAAAAACTCTTCTCTTGGCCAGAAAATGGACATTCCTCAAGACTACTGCAGAGGTCAGTTTTGGCCCGCTTAATCATTAAATGGTTAATGTTAAAATTTATTCAAGAAAAGTAAAACATGTCCATTTGCAGACCATTTGAAGAATACTTTGAAAAATTTATTACTGAAATGACTGGCTTTGTCACTGAGCCAAATTATCAAACTTATTGTCTTCTCTTGGGCTGCAAATGGACATTTTTCAAGATGACTGAAGAGGGTGGTTTGGGCCTGCTTGATCATTAAAGTGTTAAATACCTAACATGAATGCTCTACATTTATACAATATACGTTTGTCTCAATGTACGAAGAAACCTCAACTGGTGAGTGAGAAGGAGTGGGAAGCGACGGATACATACATTGGTAATAATCTCATTGAAAATCAGCATTAAGCTATTGAATATCTCGAAATTAGCTTGACTGGCATCTATTTCTAACCAACAGCTTCCAGTCAAAGTAACTTTAAAGTATTAAACACATCCTCAGTTGTTTACGATTGTCCAATTTCTGTTAGTTTGGTATCATAGAAAAGAATCTTGATCTTTTATTGAATCGTGAGATATTGAAATAGTGATTCACTACAGTACTGCTATTTAGCGGCACACAGAGTGAATTTCCTCCTATATTGTACCACATTTAACCCCGCAATCATCAAGTCTGCCATTACTAGCTTTTGTAGCTTTTATGAGTCATAAATAAGAATCTTTTAGCCATTTAATGCTCAAATCTGTTTAAGAATAAGCAAACTACTTGCTTGTTGAATGTCCATTTGAAGACCAAGAGAAGGATATATTTAGCGCCTGGTAGCAGTTCAATTTAACCGCCATATCCTTTGGTCGGTCAGTCAGCCAAAAGTTTATTTCAGGCTGTATCTAAAAGCTACTGATCCAATTTCACTTAAATGTTAACACACCGGAGTAACCTGTTGTGCAAGAGGATTTCCGGATCAAATTCTGGGTCTCTGGATATCTCGGAAATGACAGGTCGGATTTGGCTCAAATTTTAACACAGGAAAGGGTGTGACTGTATATACATGGATTCCACAACGTTCTACCAGGATTCTATCAACCTTGTTGAACTTTTACTAATGGAATGCCTGGCCTGATAGCCGAGCCAGTCATTCCAGTGGTAAATTAAAAAAAGTCTTGCCATGCAAATAGACATTTATAAAGAATTTGTGTTTGTGACTTGCTACTTAGCAAGGCATAATTTATCTGGTGTTGCATTTCAATTTGCTACACATGTTTAGGCATTTGCTATACATGTTGCAACATGTGTAGCTGTATCTGCTATGCGAAATTTGTACGGGATTGCAATTTATTATTGATTTTCTTAAATTCTATTATTAACCCTTTCAACGACAAATCCCCGAAAAAGTAAATTCTTTACTATGTATAGCATATTCTATTGAAAATTGTGAAATTAAAATGACGAAGTGATTGCTGCTTTTACAATTGCTTACAGTCATATTAATTTCAAAATATTCAACAGCTTTCCTGTTTGTTTGCTCCGAGATTGATATATAGGGAATTTATCTGTGAAAGAGTTAATTGCTATACATTTCTGCCAGCAACTATACAATTTATAATTTGCATATCAATACATGCTATGCAAATATGAAATTCTAAATTATGCCCTGAACTAGTATACCATATATTATACGTGTGTTTGTCAGTATTTTGCTCTGTCTCTATAATATCTGTTAAATTTGTGACATTCTGACAAAGCTGCCGAACTCACAACTATAGCCATTCCAACTTGTTGTTATTACACGGTTGATGTCAAAAGCTTAATGAGCCTTACCACTGTATCCACCCTTCATTTGATGTCATAATCATCTACGTGATGTATAGAATGACATCACAATTAATGACGCCATCCATGAATGGCGTAGATAAGTGTTGCATAGGCAGCAACAGCACCCAGTCAAATTAGTTACAAAATATTCAACAGCTTAATTATATAGTTTTCAGGAAATTGATAGTCAGGGCATTCAGGGATCGATCAATCCCAACACGGCAAAGTGTAGGTGGAGCTTAGCTAGAGATGGGCCGGGCATAGCTAAAACTGGAAAGGCCCAGTGTTGCAGAATCACTAGAGTAAAGGATGGCGTACATGTAGGAAATAATGTTGCTGAAAGCTGTTTCTGTATTAGACAGCAATAGCTTACATGGACACTGTTTCCAAAATGAACATCGGCTATATCATATGGAATGCAGAATCTGAAATTTCTGTGCTTAATTGTTTTAGGTCTCATGAATGGGAGAAACATGGAACTTGCTCGACTCAGATACCGGCTACTGCCGATGAATATTCGTATTTCAAGAAAGGACTCGCTCTCAATCAACAGAATGACATATTGACGTAAGAACTACATGTGTCTTATATACAAAATGCACATGTATATACACAAGCTTAGTCAATGCACAGGGTGTTGACCCCACTATGGTGGGTTGGGGAGGGGGATGGGGGGGGGGTGTTGCTAGATATAACTATCTTTACTATCTGTCTAAGTACATGTAATGACTGAACTTTCAGTTGCATCACTTGTTCGAAATTCTACTGAAAACAATTTGAGTAAATGCTGTCAATTTCGTAGCAAATTAAATGTTTAACAAATAATTGAAGCTAAACTTCCATTTTTCATGTGGTAATTTTGTGTATATTGCATCATTTTAGACTACCATATCAAGTTGAACTATTGTAACTGCAGTGATCTTATTTTTCTATGTTTTCTATTGCAGAACGCTGAACCATTACAATGTTACTGTAGGGACAAACACTACTGTAAGTATTTTGTTATTATATACATGTGATATGGCTGACATCTATGCGTCTGCTTGTACGTCATACGTTGCTGTATTATATTACTTAATCTAATTTGACAATATCTGTCAGTGCATTATGCGTTACCACTCTGATGTCACAATTCTATCTTTTACTGGGTCTTTGTGCTGTGTCAGTAGCAAAGAAACTAACATACATTTTAAAACAATTTTGGTGGACGTTGTTATAGTCTCCGACAGCAACATCTTCAGCAAATTTGTTTAAAAATGAACACTTGGCGGGGTATTATGTAATGGCGCCGTCCACCGGGGCGGGCAGGCGGGCGGGCAGTCAACTGTGCGGGTGGCAGAGTGGTTTCCAGATGATAACTCAGTTAGCGTTTCTCGGATTGCATTGAAACTTCATAGGGTGGTTGGACTAGGGCTTGGGATGAAACCTATCGAAATTAACAATGATCCGAAATCCAAGATGGCCGCCAGCCACCGGCGGCCATCTTGAAAATTGGTTTCCGGATGATAACTCCGTTACTGTTTGTTGGATCGCATTGAAACTTCATAGGGTGGTTGGACTAGGCCTGGGGAAGAAACCTATCGAAATCGACGATGATCCGAAATCTAAGATGGCTGCTAGCCACCGGTGGCCATCTTGAAAATTGGTCTCCGGATGATAACTCCGTTACCATTTATCGGATTGCTTTGAAACTTCATGGAGTGGTTGGACTAGGACTGGGGAAGAAACCTATCGAAATCGATGATGATCCGAAATCCAAGATGTTTGCCAGCCACCGGCGGACATCTTGAAAATTGGTTTCCGGATGATAACTCCGTTACTGTTTATTGGATTACTTTGAAACTTCATAGAGTGGTTGGACTAGGTCTGAGGAAGAAAGCTATCGAAATCGACAATGATCCAAAATCCAAGATGGTGGCCATCTTGAAAATTCGTTTCCAGATGATAACTCCATTACCATTTATCGGATCCCTTTGAAACTTCATAGGGTGGTTGGACTAGGTGTGGAGAAAGCTATTGAGATTGACAATGATCCAAAATCCACGATGGCCGCCAGCCACTGGTGGCCTTCTTGAAAATTGGTTTCCAGATGATAACTCCATTACCATTTATCGGACTGCATTGAAACTTCATAGGGTGGTGGGACTAGGCTTGGGGAAGAAACCTATCGAAATCGACGATGATCCGAAATCCAAGATGGCCACCAGCCACTGGCGGCCATCTTGAAAACTGGTTTCTGGATGATAACTCTGTTACCGTTTATCGGATCGCTTTGAAACTTCATAGAGTTGTTGGACTAGGTCCGTGGAAGAAACCTATTGAGATTGACAATGATCCAAAATCCACGATGGCCGCCAGCCACCGGTGGCATTCTTGAAAGTTGTTTTCTGGATTTCATTTATTGGATCACTTCCTACAGTCATTGGAATATGTTTGGTGAAGAAACTTATCAAAATTTATGATATCTGAAATCTAATATGGGCGCCAGTCAGCGGCAGCCATCTTGAAAATTGGTTTCCGGACAATACCTCCTTGACCGTTTAACAGATCGCTTTGACACTTCATAAGAATGACTGGTCTGATGGGGCTGAGGAAGAAATAAATATTTTCTGATAGCTCTCATTCATTGGTTTGTCATCATGGCGGGTATTATGTGCCGTTTGCGGAGCTCTTGTTTCATTTAATTCGAAATTTCAATATCAGAGTGGTATGAGTTAAGAAGATTTGGAAAGATTTATTTAATAGAGGGTTCCATTTCTACCTGTGCCCCGCCCATTTCTAGTTAGGCTCCACTCCGCCCACTTTGTATACGTGTTGTAAGTAATTTGAAACGTTGAAATCTGAATTCCTAGAATCTAAATTTCAAGGTAATTATACAAGTAAACTTTTGAGTATTTTGAAGCTAATTTGACTGGTGGCTGTTGCTGCCTACGATAGCAACAGCTCCCAGGCCACTTATCAAAATATTCAACAGAACATTCATTGAATTGTAAATTCATCAAAGCCATACCATTCATAGACTCGTGATGGACATTTTGATCCTCTTGATGGAGCTACGTCATATTGATTGTGATGTCAGCCAACATGTCATGTATGTGACATATTTGATTATGATGTCAGATACTGAGTTAGAGATCAGATCTCATGATTTCTCTCATACCTGCAAAGCTGATTATGAGACATAGATATTAGTTTTGCAGAGGTGGCATCAACGCTAAGTTTCTATATTTGTCTCTGCATGTTGCCTTATGTCTAAAATCTTAATTTCAGCAATATTTAATAGCTCACCTGGCTAGAATGGCCAAGAGAGCTTAGGCCAGGGCGACCGTCCGTCGGCCATCTGTCAACTTTTTCTTTAAACGATTTCTTCCCAAGAACCACCGGGCCGATATCAATTATATTTGGGCATAGAGATCTAAGTTTGTTCAAACGAAGCCGATCGTCCAATTTGGATGGTGGCCATCTTGGATTTTGGTCAATTTTTAGAAACGTCTAAAAATCTCCAAACCCGCTTGGAGGATTGATTCAAACTCATAATATATCATCTAGGGCAAGAACTAAACCAAGTTGGTTCGATGGAACTTGATTGGCCAAATACTTTGGTGGCCATCTTGGATAACCTTGTTTTCACTTCAAGAGTATACTTACCTCCCTAATACTCTTTGATATTGCTAAATATCGCTTTCACTCAATAAACACTCAGATTTAAAAAGTTAGCTGCCCCTACTGGGCAGGTAGTCAGATGACAGGCTGGCGGATGCTAGCCCCACCACTGCGCATGCGCAGACTAGTACTTCCTCTTTGCTAATTTATTGGCAGAGAGTTCACATGCTATTTTTGCTCAAAAGTTTTCTGGTGTTTTTTAACTATTCATTCGTTTAAAAGAAGAGTGTTTTCACCTAAGGATTATGTTAGAGCACGCCAAATCTCCAGAGGAGGGCCCAGGACCTAACCATCAGGTGAACTCAACTACAAGGTTGTCTAATTTAGCTTTTTAGTCTCGTTGTATTGTGTTTCCGGGACTCACGATTAGACATGGCCTAAAAAACTGGTTTATTTCTATATGGCGCTAATTTCACTAATACTCTCTTTGTGTTTATGTCCACAGGTATATATCTATGATTGATCAGGACAGCAGATCATCAGAGGGTTTGTTTTTCTCTCCACCAAGGTTCCATTTCCTACTAATATTGTTAGCTTATCTAACCAAAAATTCAATGCCCAGTGAGTTGGAGGCCTCGGATGAAGGTCTTCTTACTTTTCCCTCTTGGTCCACTTCCTTCCCCTTATAGGTGGAGAGAGTTAAGAGGTCATAGTGTTGGTGGAGTTTCCAGTGCATCAGATCGGATGGTTTGTCTATGCTAAAGACTCAGGTATTTTAGTTATGATATGAGGCACTTCAATTATATTTGAAAATACTTATGAAATCTGCTGCCATTTTATCATTGTTTATCTGATGTCTGTATAATCTGTATACACTATCCTTTCCAGTTAGGATGTTCTGAATATGAATACAATTCGTCCTTACACCTGGATGTTTGTTTTCGGATTGATTTAACGTCTTATTTTTGAAGTTATGACATCATAATCAGCCTTGCGCCTTACTATCATTTAAAAGTTTTGTCCAATGCTGTTTATTATTAGCTTGGTCTTTATGGCCCCCCAGCCTCCTTGTTTATATTTGGCTTTGAGTTTCTAATTCAATAACTGAATTACTCATTGTCTTCGTCCTCTGGCTTGTTTCAGGGGTCTGGCTGTCCATCATGTGGAAGATTTATCAAGGATAGATTCGCCCCTCACTTATGCTCCCTGTGCAGCCCATGTGGGCCATTGCTTAAATGTGAGATCTGTAAAAATGGGGGGGGGCAGAGCTAATGTCTGAGTTTCTATCTTTGCAGACCAAAGAGAAGGCTCTGGAGGAGGAGAGGAAAGTTAAGAAGGATGGTTCTGGTAAGAAGGGTAAAAGGAAGGCCTCGTCCTCTATGGATATGGAGGCCTTATGTATTGAGACGATGGGAGAGATGAAGAGGACAATTAAGGATTTGGTCCCAGAGTTGCTTCGTGGCATGCTTCCTGGTTCAAATCTTTCATTGTCCTCTTCATCTGCTCCGGAGCAGATAATCCCCGCCTATGAATCGGTGCTACCTACCAGTTTTCGTCCATGATTCAGACGAGGGCAAAATCCACTATGAGGACACTGGCAGCAAGCTTGCCGCGCCGGTTGTTCGTGGTCAGGTGTCGCTGGAGCCTGGTGCCTGCTTATCAGGCCAGGTTTATCCGCACCCTGCAGGTACCAGCTCCTCCTATGGTACTTTTCCTGGCCAGTCCGGGTTAGCATTCTTTGCTGACCTAGAGTCTAATCTTTCTGGCCAGGAAGAAGAGGATTATCTGCTGGGTTTTCCTTCTGGCGCCGTGGCCATGGACATTGACGTACGTGCATCCCCTCGCAGGGATTATGGGCGATATTGTCCATGGGACTACTCACGCAGGAGTAGCGTTCACGGCGCAGAAGGTAGCCCGGGCTGGATCTGATGGCCAGTTTTTCCGCATACCTCGGCTTGCCGATGGTGTAACTGGTGCTTGCCAGGGCTTGGTGTGGCAAATATTTCCCCACGCAATACCACGGCGCCTGCTCCTGGTCAAGCCAGTCAGTTTGGCATGCCTGCTCTTTCAGGCCAGCATGCTTTCTCTGGCTTGCCAGGCGTATCGATTCCTCCAGCCATGCATACACCTGCGATTGCTCAGGAGGATGACGAAGGCCCTTGTCTTGTAGAGCATTCGCAGGTGGCCACAGAGGAAGACTGGTCTGACGCTTGTCAGTGGCTAATAAACGTCAGGCCAGGTCTTGCTGTGGATAAGTTGGCCAGCCAACGGGACCAGCGCCCATGGCTGGCAGGTAAACCGACTGTTACTGCTATGCCATCTCTGCCGTTAGCTGATCATATTGTTGATATGTTCACTGCGGCAGAGACGTCCATTAGGGCACATGGACGTCTAGCGAAGGCCCCTCGCGAGGTGCAAAGCGATGCCGTATTGTAGCTGATCAATATCAGTTATACAGTGTAGTGCCGAAGCCAAGCGCGGATGATTGCGCTGCGCTAGGTGAAGATACACGGCCAGGTTCCCGGACTGACACGGGAGCACTGTGCTCGAACGCTTTGCGTTCGGCTAACACCGCGTTGCGCGATGCGGAAGAGAGTTCGAGGGCGTCTATCTCAGCGCTTTCGCATGTCTCACAGCTGTTACAAGGGGTAGTAACGGCATCCGCATTGCACCAGGCTAGTCTGGTGACTGTCCAGAGAGCCACCCAAGATGGAATTAACTTGGCTTTGGCCTGTTTAACCCGGTCTGTAACCAGGAGTGTCCGGGCTAGGCGCACGTTTGCTCTTGATAACTTGTCCCAGGATTTGTATAATAGGCTGCTGCATACGCCTATGACAGGTCCTGGTCTTTTTGGGGGTGAGGGATGTAGGCACCTCCAGGAGACGGTTACCCTGGGCAATTTGAAGTGCTCTGCAGAGAGCGCGTTCGTGCAGCTCCCCCTTCGTATCATCCCCTGCAGGCTCGAGGTGGCGGTGGCCAGGTCAGAGGCCAGCCACCAGCTCAGCGCCGGCCATGGCCGCGCGCGCTTCGGCCAGCAGCGAGGGGGCCGCAGGCTCCTCCAGCGCAGCCAGCCAGGCAGCCGCCTGTGCACCAAGGTGCGCGCGGTGCGGGCCGTGGTGCGCGAGGATCTGGTCGTGGTAATCGTACCTGATGGGGCGATTACCACAGTAAGAGCTACTCCAGTGCATCTGCACCAAGAGACAGTGCCACTCTTGCTCTCCTTATGTCCACCTCTCTCCCTAGTTGGACCAGTTGGAGGCCGATTGGCCAACCACATGCAAGAGTGGGAACGGTTTACTCAGGACCGTTTAGTCTTGTGATGGCTTTCAGTCGGGTATCATCCCGACTGGATAACAGGCCCGCCATCACGACTGTCTCTGGTGCCAGTCTGGACTCAAATTCCAAGAGATCCAGATCAGTGGTTGTGTATAGAGGAGGAAATAAACTCCCTCATACTCAAAGGAGCAATTCAACCGGCACAAAATTGCCCGGGCTTCTATTCAACCGTGTTCCTAGTGACGAAAAGCACTGGAGGGTGGAGACCAATTCTCAACCTCAAGCCATTGAACAAGTTCATAGACACACCCAGTTTCAAAATGTAGACTATAAAATCGGTGTTGGCAGGGTTGGAGAAGGGGATGTGGACAGCTTCAATAGATTTGAAGGATGCTTATTTCCACATTCCAATATTGAGGAGTTTCCGTCGCTTCCTGAGATTCGCATTGCAGGGAAGACAGTGGGAATTCAGGGTATTACCCTTCAGAATTTCTACGGCTCCTCGGCTCTTCACCAGGGTGGTTCTTGCGATTACAGCATACCTCCGCAGGAGAAGCATAGCAGTCCACACGTACATAGACGACTGGCTGTTAAAAGCACACAATCAGGAAAGTTTATCAGCGAATCTGGAGATGGTTTTGAAAACTCTCACAGACTAGGGCTGGATAATCAACTTTCGAAAATCAGAGCTGACTCCATCCCAGAAGTTTGTTTACCTGGGAATGTTCTTCGATCTGGAGATAGGATATGTTTATCCTACTCAGGAGAGGGTACAAGTACTCATCTCAGTAATACAGTCAGTGTGCAACAGTCATCATGTCTTGGCACGGGTTTACCTGAGAAGGCTGGGGTTGAAGGTTTCTCTGGAACCAGTCATTCCTCAGGTGGCCGATCCAGTTATTGCTCATGACGCAATGGACCCAGAGTACAGGTTCACTGGACTCAAACGTGTCAGTGCTGGAGCCTTTAATTCACCACCTGCAATGGTTGTTGAAGACAGAGAATCTCCTGGCAGGGGTGATGCTAACCCCTCCTCACCCTCAGATAACAATGTATACAGATGCATCGATGGAGGGGTGGGGAGCTTGGCTGGAAGAATTCACGATATCAGGGCTTTGGAATCTGGAACAGTCAACAGAACATATAAATCTACTGGAATTACGAGCAGTAGTCCTGGCCCTGGAACCTTTCTTACAGAAAGTTCAGGGCAAGAGTGTTCTAATACGATCAGACAACTCAACAGTAGTGACTTACATAAACTGCCAGGGCGGAACGAGGTCGCCCAGTCTCTGTATGATGACATGGAAACTGCTTTGCTGGTGCCTGAATCACAGGATTTCCTTGAAAGCAGTTCTTATTTCGGGAAGGTTAAATCTGCTAGCAGACTCATTGAGCTGAAGGATGAGTGTTTTACCTACGGAATGGCAACTAAATCAATGTGTGGCTGATTGTCTGTGCAACCACTGGGGGAAACCCAACATAGATTTATTCGCAATGAAGACGAATGCGAAGATGGCGACATACGTCTCTCCGATTCCAGATCTGAGCGCTATCGCAACAGATGCGTTAGCTATCAGCTGGTTGGGAATGTATGCATACGCATTCCCTCCAGCAATCCTGATTCCAAAAATTCTTCAGAAAATCAGACAGGAGGAATGCCAAGTGCTTCTGATCGCCCCAAATTGGCCAAGCCGATCATGGTATACGGATCTGCTGGACCTTCTGGTCTGCAATCCGGTTCCTCTGCCTCTAATGGACAATATTATCTTCCAGGGCAAGACCCGTCACAACAATCCGTCAATGTTCCAATTTACTGCGTGGATGTTGTCAAGGAATCTAGAATTAAGTAGGGCTTTTCTGAGCAAGCAGCCATGTTCAAGGCAAAAGCCAGAAGGGGGTCAACCTCCAGAGCATATAATTATAAAATTAACAGATTTGCAGAATGGTGCTCAAAAAGATGTATTAATCCAATGGATTCATCTATTCAGGTAGTAGCTGATTTCCTCTGTCACCTGTATGATGCCTATAGCCTCGAGCCTAATTCTATTGCTGGCTATAAGTCAGCTTTAATGACAGTTATCCCTTGCTTGGCTAATAGGGGAAGTGATGAAGTAAGTACATTAAATTCTTTAATCAAAGGCATGGGCAATCTAAGACCAAGGAATCTCCCAGTGATTCCGTCTTGGAGTTTATCACTAGTGCTTCAGGTACTAGCTGATAGGCCATTTGAACCACTAAGTTCCATTTCTATGAAAATGTTGACACTTAGAACTGTATTTTTAAATGCTGCGGCCTCGGCTAGGTGTAGAAGTGAGATTCATGCCTTATCAGCCGAGACAGACTGTTTTGTGGTTACAGGGGAAGGCCTTAGGCTTCTACGTAGGATAAATTTCATGGTTAAAAACCAGTCTTTGAAATATCCAGGTCAACCTATATTTTTACCGGCTTTGACTAGATATGATCCTAATTCAAAAGCATGGTGTCCAGTTCGAGCATTAAACCGGTACAAATAATGTACTCAGGAATGGCGGACAGACCCTACAGCAGTATGGTTGTCATATATTGAACCCCATGGCAGGGTGTCAAAGGACACCATTTCCAGGTGGATTGTAGAGTGTATTAAATTTTGCCATAAATCTGCCACAGGTAAACAAGTTGACATGGCCAAGGCTCACAGTGTCCGGGGCGTAGTGGCTTCCACTGCCCTATTTAATGGGGTTCCTGTGGACGACATTATGTCAGTAGCTCAGTGGCACTGTAAGTCAAGTTTTACCAACCATTATCTCCTTGACACCTCGAATCCTCTCGCCTTATCGATTTTGAAAAGCTAATCTAGGTGTACATATTTTGATGAGGTATCCTCATTTTTTATATATTTCACATTTAATCAATGGAAACATCCACTTTTTTGGTCTGCATCAGTCTCCACCAATGGGGAGATGATAACAGCAACCATCTTCCACAAGGTAAGTCATGTGTATGTGTTGTCCATGCTTAATTGTAATGTCACGTGACCCTTCGTTATTATGAATATGGTGATGATACGTGTTTTTTGTGGTTCATTATTAAGAGTATACGAAAATGAATCCTTTTCGTTTAATGTCCTATAGTACATGGCACTTGTACGTAGAGAGCGCATGGGACATTGAGGTCATTCAGAATTGAGTCCAATTATTTGGTGGCCATCTTTGATGACGTAGGTTTCGTGAAAATGTCTTCTCCAAAACCGCTTAACGGATCGGGATATGAGATATGATTAGGCACTAAGGGCCATTAAAGTTTGTTCACGGGAAGGTGATTCGTCAAAAAACATTACCACCCTGCTCAAGTCGAAATGTAGTGTTTGGCCGACATATTGGAATTTTTTTATGTAATGGATTTTTGAATCCAAAATTGCTTATTGGGTATGCTGATTTCAAATTTGCCACTTTCGAAACTGTCAGATAATTGGTTTAGTGACAATCTTGGATTTTTATCCCGCCAAAAGCTATCATACTAAAGCAATAAGAAATTTAAAATGTCTTCTTGAGAACTAGTGGAGCAATTTTGACCAAATTTGATAGGACACATCCTTGTTCTTTTTGCAATTCTGGCCAAAACCGTAGGGTTATGCTTATAGGCAATACATGCCCGGCCTCTTGTTAAGTTATAAATAGGTTCAAATATGGTCTTTCATGTGCTTAAGACTAGGTTACCTACAGTATGCCAAGAGAAAGCAGCGCAATGAAATTAGCTGAAATGTTGTACTTATTGTGACCTTTGTACAAAACTGTCTGGCAACTTTAAATTATTACGTTACATCAAAGTTCAGACTCTATAATTCAGCAATCAGCATTGGTACATTTTCTTGAATCTAATCTTAGACACCTGGTTGCTGATATCGTGGCGGTACTGTCTTTTCCTAGCCTGCTAACTCACCAACACTTACGTTCTTAATCTAAGTGAAACTATTCTCCCCTGGTCTTTTGCATAATTAGTCTCTGCTGAGTTACTTTCATAGTTTGTGGCTTCAACCTTTAATACCAACTGACATACGATCAATTCTTGTTTCGCTCCACACAGCTAAACACAAGTTAATCTCTCAGGTTTTTGCTTGATTTGACGTTAGATCTTATGTTTAGTTGTTGATCAACTATCCTATTAAGACTGAAAACACCAGGAAGCCATTGTATGGATAAGTGATATTTTTTACTTACTGTATTAAAATATTTTGCAGTTTAATTTGTTTTATGAATGTTTGATTTTTTAGCCATTTTTAAAATTACTTGTTTGTGTTTAGATCGGATTCATTTCAAATTCTGGCACATGTAATCTATGATTCCTTTGTGAGTAGAGATTATGTGTCATAACCCGCCATACACTTTTATCAGTGTAATGCATATATTTATCTAGAAGTGAATTAGCTTGACTTCCTCCTTTAGTTCCTTGATCGAGATTTAGAGCTAATATATTGTTTATTGCTAGCCTTTTTATTGTATAGTAAAGTTAGATACATCAGGTGCTCAGTACCTCAATAAAATTTGCATGCTCTATGAAACGTCTACTTACCTTGTACAAACAAGTCATGCATGTCGCTCATAATACCATCCCTCAAAGTTTGTATAGAAATGTATTGTCTCAAGATGCCAGTTCTGTTAGTAACCATAGGCACCGGGAAGGTTACTAATGTAATATTCATTTTCTGTTTACCGTCATTTCTCGACTAAATGCCGTCCTCGAATATAGGTCGCAGACCCAAATTTGACCAAAAAATGCTTGTATTTAAGTATAAGATGCTGTGAAATTTAGTAAAAGTAGGCCATCTAGTATGCGCCCAGTGCAGGAGCACCAGCATCCATGTTGTAAATGGTTGTTTGTCTACAGGCAAGCAAATACCAGCTTATCAGTAGTATGGGGGTTTTCAAGTAATGGGATCTTCAACATCACTTGGCAGATCCCTGCTGTAGAATGCCCGAGAACCCCCCCCCCCCCCCCAAGGGCTCACCAAGTGTAGGTTCCATACCAGACATCCAGCTAAAAGATTATTATTTGCTTGGATTCTCACTCTTGCTTGTCATGTTCTAACTTGTCAGTATTTTGAACCCATTGAGTCTGTTTACTTAAATTCTCCAACCCGTGCAATAGTCTTTCTTCTAGCTGCAGTTTCATCGCGGAGAGAGGGATATCCATGCTTGGTTAACTGAACAAGCCTGTTTCCAGGTAGCTGTTCACGGGATAGTTTTGCCTCCAAGACTGGATATGTTGTCTAAATCTCAGTCCACCTGTTATACTTGTCAGCCTATTGTGCTTCAAAGCTCGCAGCATTTTAGTGTATCGAATGACTTGTGGTGCCCACTCATGGCTTTCTATATTTACAAGACACATACTGATGATAATATCATAATAGATCATACAATATCAGATATTTATGGGTGCCATATGTCCAAGGTATTGTTTGTCCAGTTTCCAAAACAAATATTGTGCGCTGGATTGTGGAACCATTTAAGAATCGCGATGTAATTGCCATGGGAGGTCGCCCTAGCTCAGGTCCATCGCCTCAGCTACTAGCTTTCTTAATGGTGGCCACATAGATATGATGGCAGTGGTATTATGCAAAATTTTGACATTTCTGGGAAATCTGCGAAGTTACAACAGTTCCACATTCCTCATGTCTTAACTCTTTTTGCCTCAGGCATCAGAAGAATCTGCATGATTTATCTTTTCACCTTATCCTGCAAGTTTACATTCAATCCGTCCTCCAATCCCACCAGTTCTGACAAATTCTGGTATGTGCCATTCTGAAGTATATGGGGTGAATTGGTATGCTAGTAAATGGAGAGTCCTTCCTGCCACCCTGCCATTTAATTAACAGCATATACTCAGTTGCAACAAGAGGTTGGTTGTTACTGTAGTCACAGCAAAGGGAAGTAATTCAGTAGGAACTACTCTTGAAGCTCAGTAAGTGCAATAATGTGATTGAGGTGAGTATATGCTATTAACCCTTTAGTGGATGAATACAGTTTTAGCCATGCCATGCCCATCTCTAGCTAAGCTCTACCCACGCTTCATCTGTGTTGGAATCAATCCTATGGTAGCAATAGCGCCCAGTCAAATTAGTTTCAAAATATTCAACAGAATGTTTATTAAATAGTAGACATACAATTCGTACAACTTGACGGACTATTACAGATTTATGAGGGACGAAATCACGTCATTCATGACATAATTGATTAGGAAGTAAGGCTACATGTGACATAGTTGATTATGACGTCATATGATTGCCTGAGAAACTGGATTCATCAATTCTTAAACCGGCCAAAACAAGCTTCTAAAGATGTTTAAAATGTCAATTTTCAGGCCAAGTACAGACTATTTTTGAAGATTTACCACTGAAATGACTGGATCGATAACCAAGCCAGCCATTCCGGTGGTAAATTTTCAAAAATAGTCTTGGCCTGCAAATGGACATTCACTGAGCTCTGCAATATGACCAGACGTTCAGTAGAGGAGCACCAGCTAAATCTAAATCTTTGTGAACAATCTGGACCATTAAAGGGTTAATTAAACAGCAGTCATTGGGAGTGGGTGGTGGGTTTGGGCTCTGTCCATTTTAGAGTTGTCATTTTATGATGTTCAATATAATTTTATTACATTTTTTAGACAATTGTGAATTAATTTCCTATTTCAATATCTGCCTTGTCTTTTATACTGAAAGGGTGTGCAGGTGTGAGTGAGCATCCATATTTATGTAAAACACTTTGTTAAGTTAATAATTAGCTACTTAAATTGCCAAATCATTTTGTTTTTCAGCTTGATTATTTAGAAACAATTTTCAAGGAAGCCTTTAAAGCAAATCTTAACATTGGATGTCTCTTTGGCAAAAAGGTAAGCATTTAAAACTTATTTAATTAGTAACACAGTAAAGGCTACTATAGAGAATGGGATAAATTTCTTGATACCTCAATTTTCTCACAGGAGACCCATTTTGGGGGCAAGAGAATAAAAACTTAGCACTGGAATGACTGCCTCTGTTAGCAAGCCAATCACTATGTACAGTGGAATGCACATTTCTCAAGACCATTGTAGAAGTGAATATTTGAAAGCTTGCCTGACCTTCATAGGAATTATCGTCCATTACCTTACAAGGGATGAATCCACTCTGTTACTGACAAGTATTGATGTAATAATCAATTACGTTACATATAGGTTCAATTAGGTTGGTATCACAATTATAATTGACAGACAATACTCTTTCATGAACTTGGAAATGTCTGTCAGTTGTACAACTTATATGTCTATTTAATAAACATTCCATTGAATATTTTGAAAATAGTTTAACTGGGTGCAATACTGCTATAGGCAGCAACAGCCCTCAGTCAAATTAGTTTCAAAATATTCAACAGGTTAACTGTAGTTACCATGAAATTGGGATTTAGGGAATTTACGATTCAAAGTATAGAAATCTATCCCAACATGGCTAAAGCATGGGAGGGGCTGCGCTGGAGATGAGCGGGGTTTAGCTAAAAAGTGGATTCATCATCAATTACATTTTCACATGCATTTGGATTGAAGATGCTGATGGTATTGAAAGTGTTGATCAGAATCTAATCTACACTTTTTTGTCTTGCCTGCGAAGCAGAAAGCGAGACATATGTGTCACTTTTCTGACGGCGACGACGGCGTCAACAATGTTAGTTTTTTGTGTTTAGCAAAACTTCTCGGCTTAAATTTCAGGATTGGTTAATCCTATTAGAACTACCTATAATGTTAGAAAGCAGCATGCTGATACTGAGGTCACATGGTCAAAGTGACGTTGATACAAAACTCTGTTTTTTCAATGTTAATTTTTTGCGTTTAGCAAAACTTCTCGACTTATCTTTCAGGATTAGTTAATCTTATTTAAACTAAACTTAGATACATTATTACCTATAATGTTAGGAAGCAGCATGTTGCCACTGAAGTCACAACGTCGAAGGTCAAGGTCATTCTTACCTCTACAAAACTTTGTTATTTTTCAATGTTAAGTTCTTAGGCTTGGCAAATCTTATCATGTTATATTTCGGGATTGCTTAACCCTAATGGAACATGGGTACATGGTTGCTTATACCAAGAGGATACAGGATGGTGACGTGGAGGTCAATGGTCAAGGCCAATTCTAATATTGTTATTTGACCTCTTCAATTTTTCCATTCAACAAATCAATTATATTTCAGGATTGGTTAATCCTATTAGAACTAAAATTGAATACTGGTTTACCTATAATGTTTGGAAGCAGCGTAATAATGCGGAGGTCACATGGTCAAACGTCAATGCCACAGTGACAAACAGGAGACAGGCGAGACATTTAATTCCACGGAATTGTAGTTTTTACCCATGCACATGTGTATAAATTAGGGCTGTGCGGTTTACCGGTACTGGAACCATCACCGGTTTTGTAAGCATGACGGTTCAAAAACTGCAAAACCACATATTTATGAAAAACCGGTTTTGTAAGTATTTGTTTTTCAATAATATATTATCAATGCATAAAATTGCATTCATATTATCACTTAATGTATAGAAAATCAATAAAATAAAACAAGGAAGGGGAAATAATTTTCATTTTTTTCACATCTTGCGAGTATGTTGACAGATTGCATAATGTGTTCAGAAACTAATCTACTAGTGTTTATTATAGCATGTTATGATTTATGAACGCACAATACAATCTGGCAAACTGGGAATCGAAGTGAGTTTATTACTATAATGCGAACATGTGTATTGTATATAGTAATATTCAACATGTCTCGCAGGCACCCAAACTGGTCGCCTAGCAACTTGCCTAGACATCTTAAACACACTGCATGCGACTGCGACTGTGTGTATTTAACTCTTATCTTTGAGAATGCATTCTTATGTAATGTGTACCAACTGTATTATTTGTATTACACAATGGAATATCTGCTATAGTTATTTGAAAAAATAATGGATGTCAATCAAGCATACCGTAGGCAGCAACACGATTCAGTACAGAATTGTCAAAATAATCAGCTACATGTGATTTAATATTAGTTTAATTTAGATAGATGTAGACCTAATCGCGTCCCAGGAAAAAATGGGTTAAGTCTGGCATAACAGCTGGATTCACAGTGAGACTGCTAATAAAAACAACTCATGCTGCTTCCAGCTGGCAAAATTAGTCTATATTAAGCGCCCCTCACATCATAAATAAACTCAACCAGTGTCATTCTGATGTGTAGCAGGGGTGAGTCCACTGTACATATTTAGGCATGTCTGCATTCACTTTCATAAATGCTCAGCGGGTGTGAGCAGGTTTAGCCAATCAGAATGCGGTGTGCTGGGTATTTCTAAAATATACTAAGATATGCAGGACTACTTGCGCGTACACATATTTCTGGTAAAATGAGAGAATATTTTTCACCGGGAGTTTTATATCAGAGTGAATATCAATATAATGATACGGAGACAGTAGTCTGCATAAATGGTTTATTTAAATATTAAGCAGGTTTCACTAAAGATAGTGTGATTACAGATTCGTGTCAAAATAAACAGTCTATTTTCGTGGTACTGCGAATGAGATTACATTTTTTACTATTAGCCATCCAATAAACCGGATATCTGGTTAAAACCGGTTTTATAATCAACACTGTCACCGGTTTCACTTTTTCCAAAACCGCACAGCCCTAGTATAAATCCCATATAATAATTTGAATGAGTATAGAACATATATAATGTTTTCTAAAAGTAGGTGGTTCATATTACTGGACGCTTGTTTTCAGCATTCTCATAAGCAGTACTTGTATGAGATAGAAATTTGCATGACAAAGTCATTTGAACTAATCTCATGTCCAAAGAGCTTCTATACAGGTGACAGATTTGGAAAGAGTTCATCACACGTACTGGTGCATAGCGGTCCATCATATGTGCATCAACTAGTCTACCAGATGTCAACAGTACTTTCAACGTATGGCCCATGTAACCGGAAAGAGCCGATATATTATCCCACTTTGTAACTTAAAATATTAAGCTTTTAGTAAAACAAACTCATTAATCATTAACCCTTTAACACTCATATCGGCTAAAAATGGTTTCTGCAGGGGTCTTGAGATATATCCATTTACAGAGCAAAAGAAGACTATTTTAGAAAATTTACCACTGGAATGACTGACTCGATAACCGAGCCAGTCATTCCAGTAGTAAATTTTCAAAAATAGTCTTCTCTTTCTATGCAAAATCGACATTTTCTATGAGAAAATTGAAATTTTCTTAAAAAAATTCAAGGGTTAAAATGTTAATGTACTAATTAAACATTCAGCTTCTTTTTAATTGAAGATGGTGTTCATTTCATAAACAATAAAAATGAAGCGTATTACTTTCTAGAACATCGACTAGGGTTTGTACATTGTGAAATTCAAGGACTCAATGGATGAATCCAATCTGCCAGTCAAATATATGATGTCATAAATCACAATGAATTATGTCACATGTAGGCTGACATCACAATCAAAATGCATAATGAATGACGTAACTGTAACCAAGTGCATCATGAACACTTGTCTGTATAGCCCCCATAGCTAACTCTAGAATTAAAAATAATTATGTTCACTGATTATTGCCTAACACTCTGCAACTAAGTATATACTTGGTATTTCACGACAGACTCAGGGTCTGCAGCGAAAGAAAGAAAACTATATAGCGATTCGACGGAGTAACTAGCTGGTTTTCTCAATGACAAAGTGTTACCTTGCTATTGTTACATGTAGTTTGTTTATTGTAGCGCTTTGTGTTGTGATTAGTAATTATTTGACACGTGCATGGTATGACAGGATATAAACACAATGAACACGGGCGTGAATTGATTATAATTGTACTCATGTACTGTTAAATGTGATGGAAAAGTACACACTTCAGATTTTAAACAAACATGGTATTTTTGACGATTTTCCGATTTTTCCTCAATTACATCGTAAAAATTGCGATTTTAAAAATAAATCGAACTTCACGATTAAATCGAAAAATTGCACAAGCATAGGTTCATATATAAGTATATAAATCGATCCCAACACACTTAAAGCATGGGCAGAGCTTAGCTAAAGATGGGCGGGACATAGCTAATAGCGGATTCATCCGTTTCATGACCATGAGGACCATTTTACTCTATGATTCTGGGCAATCAATAACATTTTTGTATCTGAAGGACCAAATACAAAAAAACAATTACAAATTAATAAATCCAAAATATCCAAAAAGGTCGAAAATATGAGGATTTTGTTCAGTCAGGTGATGGAAATGAACCACCATACTTTGGATCCAAATGCCATATCATAGAGCAATTCACTTGTATTAAGATAAGCTCCGTCCGTTCGTGGAGTTTATTTATATACTTTGACCACAGACTTACCAGAATACTATTTTCAAGGTAACTATACAGGTGAGCTGTTGAATAAAAGCCTGCTTCTCATTAACCACTGGGCCGATTTCAATCAAACTTGGATGAAAGCACCCTAGCGTTTACAGAATTTTGATTGGTCCATTTTCCTGCCGGCCATCTTGAATTTCCCCAAAAACTTGCGGGAAATCGTTTAAAACGCTACTCCTCATTAACTACTTGAACAATTTCAACCAGACTTAGCCGGCAAGATAGTACCGTGGTATGTTTCAGAACTTGTATGCAGAATTTTTACTGGTCAATTTTTCCGGCGGCCATCTTGGATTTTCTGAAAATTTCTGGAAATCGCTTAAAAGCCTACTCATTAACCACTCGGCCGATTTCAATCAAACTTGGATGAAAGAACCCTAGTGTGGTATCCTTCAGATCTTGTTTACAGAATTTTGATTGGTCCATTTTCCCGTGCTTGTTGTTTGGTTCATAAATTTGGTCTTAAAATATATTTATAAGGAAGGTATTTAATCACGCCAAGACTGTTTTACGCGCATTTTGACTACAAAAGTGTGGAATAAACTTTATTATGTCTTGAACATACGTAGCCTACTACTAGTATTAATCTAATAGGCGGTCGAGATTTACAAATCCGAGGCCTGTATTGACGTCTAGAGGGGCCGGGAATGTATCAGGGCAGAGATCGGTCTGAAGTAGACACACCCTGTGACACGATTGTTATTATTATACACGCTATTCTTACAAATTTGCTCTTAAGAAAGATTTTCCTATACAGTCTGCTGAGTTAGGGGGTGGGCTTCCAATACAGAGTTTTGTCGTTTTGAAACTGCTAAGAAATCATTGGAGCTCATATGTCAAAGTTAGGGGGTGGGCTTCTATTAGAGCATAGGCTACTATTAAGCGGAATACGGTAAGCCAAATTCTGTTAAACTTGACTGATTACACACTATTCTTAATGTGTTTTCAAAGACAAAAAAATATACACGTAACTTTTGGATATTGTAAAATTATAATATATTTTAAAACTAATTTGACAGGAAACTGATGTATCAACGCAGTGAAATAAGTTTTTCAATATATAAGAGGCATTCTTACATCAAAAAGACCATCATATCTGGTCAGTGTTGTAATTACTACATAACCATTTCAGACCAGAAATGACAAATTCTTTATGATCAAGTGAATATTTTGAAACAAATATTACTGGGAGCTGTTGCTATCTATGGTAGCAACAGTTTTGAGTCAAATCAGTTTCAAAATATTCAGCAGGCCAGCTTTGCTGTGTAGTTGTTTTGCAATTGAGACACTGGAATTTCATGGGTTAAAGGTTAACATTATCAGCGATGAATTGACAGATTGGAACGGCTAATATGCTAAAGTAAGTTCATAGCAATAACCGTTGAATATTCAGGTTAACCCTTTAACACTCATATCAGCCAAAACCAGCTTTTGTAGCGGTCTTGGGAAATGTCTATTTGCTGACCAAGAGAAGATATTTTTGAAAATTTACCACTGGATTGAAACTGGCTCGATAACCGAGCCAGTCATTCTAGTGGTAAATTTTCAAATGGTCTGCTCTTGGTCATTTTCTATGAGAAAATTAAAATTTTCTTGAAATAAATTCAATGGCTAAAGGGTTAATTTCATTTACTTAAGTTATTACAAATACATGTGAAATTTAATGATTTGATGGCTAAATTTGGTAAAGAATATTAAAATAATTGCTTATTAAATGGACTATTTTTGAAAATTTACGACTGGAATGGTGGCCTTGGTTATGGAGCCAGTCATTCCAGTGGTAAATTTTCAAAAATATTCATTTCTTGGCCTCTACATGAACATTCCTCAAGACCACTGAAGAGGCCGGTTTAAGCCGGCTTCACTATGAAAGGGGCAAACAATCCTCAGCGTAAAATATGAAAATTTTGGCAAATCTTTAGTCGTCACTCCAGTAAACCTTTAATGGTCAAGCTGGCTCAAAATGGCCTATACAGTGGTCTAGAAATGAAACTTACGGGTGAATAGAAGACTATTTTTGAAAATTGACCACTGGAATGACTGGCTCGATAACCAAGCCAGTGATTCCAGTGGTAGTAATCTTCTCGTGGCCTGTAAATGGACGGATGTCTTTCTAGCAGAAAGATTTAATTTCTTGACAACGTTTGACAATTAAAGTGTTAATATACTGTTTGTGAAGATTTCTGTCACCAGCGTGGTAATGTTATTCTACACTGGATCAATATGTCACGTCTTTATTCTGATATTCTGTGAAAATACTCATTAGTGTCTTATATTATGAAAGTGAAATATGTTCCAAAATCGGGTTTGTGATTTATAAATGAATTAATAAATCACATGTTTACTTTTGTATGCATTACTAAAAGCTATTTATTTATTTTTTGCCCTGTTATTATTTGTAATTATTTTAAATTATATAACTAATAAACAATGATAAATATATGACAATTATGCAAACCAATATGTAATAAATCTTATGTTAACCCTTAACACACTGATGTCAAAATTATAAATTTTCAAATTAAATGAAAAGATGAACTCGTGTTCATTTTTCAACAAATTTGGTGGAAGATGTTGCTATCGGAGACGGCAACATCATCCACCAAAATTGTTAAAAAATGTACACCAGTTTCTTTGCTATTGACATGGTAAAAGATAGAATATTGACATCAGCCTGGTACGGGTTAATAGATGACTGCAATAAGTTGTGAATCAATGATATATCCATGTACTTATTTTCAGGATACTAGTACTTACTAAACATGCTAAATGTGATATAACATTGTTATTATACTATATTTAAACAAGAGATATACATCACAATTCATCCATCGACAACAGCCATATATATATATATATATATATATATATATATATATATATATATATGGAATGGTATTATATACTGTGTTAACCCTTTCATAACAAAGCCGGCCTCTGTAGTGGTCTTGGAGAATGTCCTTATGCAGGCCAAGAGAAGACTATTTTGGAAAATTTACCACAGGAATGACTGGCTTGATAAACGAGCCAGTCATTTCAGTAGTAAATTTTCAAAAATAGTCACTTGGCCTGCAAATGGATATTCAATAAGTAAATATTTAAATTTTTTTGAACAAATTTATCAATACTACATATTAAACTTTTAACACTCAAGGCGGCTAAAACGGTTTCTGCAGTCATCTTGAGAAATGTCCATTTTCAGACTACGAGAAGACTATTTTTGGATATTTCCCACTGGAATGACTGGCTCGATAATATACATGTATGTAACCTTTGAGTCTTATCTTTATACTCGTATGCACCATATATTGTTAATGGATGAGACTTGATTTCGGTCATTGACAGGGTATCATGAGTATGTTCCGCAGTACAGAACCTAATTCTCAAAGACATTCCTAAAGGTCGTTTACTCACTCCGATTACCTCAATAACATATCCGAACGACCGAGAGGAGAATCGGATAACGGTATCACGTTGTACAAATTCGTATCATGTGGTACAAATTCTACTCAAATTTACTCCTGCTTCTAGTGAGAGTAAGTGTTATATAAAATATCCATGACACAATTCCTTGATAAGCTATTGCATTCATAATTAACCATGATAATTTTCTGTTCATGAAAATTGGAATCCATAAGCAAGAAGTGTGCATTTTGTGAACAGTGGTGTTAAACGCCGTCAGATAGTAGCAGCTTTTTAACAGCACTATCTTAAAAAACGAGCACCTGATTTGATATAACTGAATACCATAGGTTCTGCTGTAATGATATAATAATGACCTCATGTACTGTTCGGATGTAATTGATATGTGATTACTGGTTATTTATTTATTATTTACTAATTTGATGGATTAATAAATTGTGTCAGTATTTATTCAGAATATAATTCTTCGTTATTTGTTTATTCACCTCTCAAGATTAAACAAAATAATCATATTTGTTGTTGTGAGAGACATACTTTCCATGCCAAAACAATGGTCGTTGTTTTAATATTTACTTCATATTTAACACTAGCCAAAAAAGCCTTCTGCAGTGATCTTGAGAATTGGCCATTTGCAGATCAGAAGCAATTGCTTTTCTTCACCATTTTCTTAACTTAGATCTGCTCTTTGTGGTTCATTAGATTGCCAAAATATTTTGTCAAAGAATCTACCGATGTGAGAAATAGTGAATAACATATGCATGATAAGGTGAATTTTGCTTTAAAACAAAGACTTGTGTTCAATATTGAATTTAAATTAGTGTTTGATGGAGTCCTGGAAGAAGCCTGTAAGCAGTTATTGGAGCACTATTAACATATAGATTAACAAGTGAAACATGTAAGCCTGGTGACCAGCTGCTGATGATATGTTGAATAAATTGGGATGGATGAATGAATAAGTAGGAACTTGTCCAACAAACAGTCTTCTCGACTGTATCGTGTGTACTGCGAGCGTCCCGAGCTCCTTTAGGTTCTTTCTCATCTTTAGTGGTCCTAGATTGGTTCTTTGATGAGTTGATGTTGTGTTGTCCTTTGCAGGCCTGATACCTGTTGGCACCTACCACGGCAAATGCTAGCGCAATTCTGATGTTTGGTTGAAAGTGGCCAAGCAGTTAATGAGGATTAGACTTAAATTATTGCCCAAAATGTTCAGAAAATCCAAGATGGCCACTGGAAAGATTGACCAATCAAAATTCTGTATACAGTTTCTGAAGCATACCACCATAGGGTCCTTCCATCCAAATTAAGTTGAAATCTGCCTAGCAGTTAATGAGGAGTAGCGCTTTGACCATTTCCGGTAAAGAAGTTGACGGATGACATGGACAGAGGACAGATGTTCACCATGCCATAAACTCACTTGCCCATGGGCTTTCAGGCCAGGAGAGTTTACAATGATGTATGTCGAGCAATGCGGCAATAGGAATTATCCATATGCTTTGTTCAGTAGTGATAACCAAATAATAAAACAATTCATGATAATTCACTAATAATATCTGTTTTATTGCATAATTTACACAATAACTTAAATTGACATTCACGATTGTCACCAATTCACATTTGATGAGATAATATTGCCAGTCAGGTCATTAAACCATACACTGCTGAAACATAAGCTTCATTATTCACCTCTCAAGATTAAACAAAATAATCATATTTGTTGTTGTGAGAGACATACTTTCCATGCCAAAACAATGGTCGTTGTTTTAATATTTACTTCATACTATTCAGAAGTCCAAAAGCTCAACACCCAAATAGCTCCAATCCATATGCAACTAGGTCATGCTGCGGCAGTCCTTTGCCCCTGTCTTTACGCTCCATTATTCAGCAAAGCTACACCTCCTGGGGCTGATGAGGTGGGCAGACTCGGCATAGTAAATACACTTTCATAACAACGAGCAGAGACCCAAATGTGTCTGTCTCGCTCACTTTGTTTTATTGACCAATCGTAGTTCTAACTAATGATCTTTACAGCGAGATAGCTGAAAATCTACCCGATGCCTCTTGACAACTGCACCTTTAATCATCAAGCCAGCAAACACTGGCCTCTGCAATGGTCTTGAGAAATGTCCATATACAGACTAAGAGAATACACTTTTTGAAATTTTCGCACTGGAGTACCAGTGTGTTAATTTTAAAAAAAATGTCTGCTGGGCCTCCACATCGACACTTAAAGAAAATTTTTTTATTTTCTTAAGCCATCTTGATCATTAAAGGGTTAATGAAAATAATTTATGCGACACATTCGGCCTTGTGAGCTAAAATTAAACAGAATCCAAAATGACCATGAAGAGGATTGACATATCAAACATACTGCTGTAGCTCAATGATCACCATGAGGAATTTCCTCACACTCCTGGAAGTACATACATTTAACTGTACCAGCACCATATATACACACCATGTACAAGGATATAATATATATACATATATAAAATCATTTTTGCAGTTAGGATTTATCAGAAGAAACTCGTATGCACCATATCTTGTTAATGGATGAGACTTGATTGCGGTCATTGACAGGGTATCATGAGTATGTTCCGCAGTCCAGCACCTAATTCTCAGACATTCCTAAAGTTCGTTTACTCACTCCGATTACCTCAATAACATATCCGAACGACCCGAGAGGATAATCGGATAACGGTATCACGTTGTACAAATTCGTATCATGTGGTACAAATTCTACTCGATTACTCCTGCTTCTAGTGAGAGTAAAAGTGCTGGGCATGCATAGATAGGGTAAAGCAACCACATGATAATCAGGGAAGCCCTATAGTAATCACCTAGTCCGTTTTAGAAACTTAATATTCTATCTAATTCTCAGACGGGCACCATTTGGATAATTTAATAACAATAAATATTATAATATGGCTGTCAAATACTATATTTTGATTGTTAGTTATTATTTTTTTTTTTAAATAAAGACTGCTTGAACAAACTTGAATGAAAGTTCCTCACTTATTGCCAACTTGGTCTGAAGAGTTTCGGTCAGGGTCTGAAGTAAATCATGAATCCATTTCCTCACTCAATCATATGATGTCATAATCAACTATGTAACATGTAGGCTCTCATGGTGTCATGAATGACTCGATATAGTCTGTCTTTAACGCTTAATAGTCCGATGTACGAATTGTATGTCTTTACCATTTAATAAACATTCTGTTGAATATTTTGAAATTAATTTGACAGGGCGCTGTTGCTGCCCTAAGCAGCCCCAGAATCCAGTCAAATTAGTTTCAAAATATTCAACAGGTTTCCCTGTAGTTTTCTTGAAATAGATAGTCAAGAACTTCAGGGGGCAATCAATCACAACATGAGCGAGGTGTGGGTGGAGATTAACTAGGGATGGTCGGGGCATAGCTAAAACTGGAAAGGTCCACCAGAGGAAAAATTATGCCATCAAATTTTGGACATTTCTGAAAAAGCTGCCTATGTGATTTTTGCCTGTATATCATCTCACACTTATTTGGTGAAAATTATCTTGTCAAGTTCCGTTGAAGAGATGTCTTTCAGCTTGCACCAAATTAGACCAGCTAATCCGCTTCATCTAAACAATGCTAGCTTTCTATGACCCAAAGATGCTTTCTGTCAAATTTGGTTGAAAGCGACAGTAAGTTTAAGAAAAATTGATGGATGGATGATGGGCAGTTGCCATAGCATATAAGCTAACAAAGATGATTAGAGATTGCAGACCCTTGCCCTCCTATATTTGTCACATTGTAAAAAGATTTCAGATCTTCCAGATTTTTCGTATTTTCCCCCAGTAATCGTAATATATGGTCCGTACCATGACCAGTCTGGAAATTCTCTTGCACCGCAAGTTCCTTCATTGTGTTAAAATTTTAGCCAAATTGGATCAGTAGTTTTTTAGATACAGCTACGGATTGACAGACAGATGCACACACAGACAGACTCGGTCACAATACCCTCTTCTCCTTATGTGGCGAGCATAATTATTGTAATGATGTTAACATTTGAATCACACCATTGTATGCTCAGGTACATAGTAAGAAGATAATTTATTTCTACCACATGTGTGAATAAATAAATAAATAAAATTTCTCTCATGCTCTGCATCTCCCTAACCACTCACTCCAAAGTGGCCATACATTATAATTATTCTGTGTCAAACTGATTATCTAATCAATTTATTGCAGGATACCAACTCTTTCACTGACAAATCCCGGAAGAAGTATATTCTTTATGATATAAAACTTATTCTGTTGAATATTTTGAAATTAATTTGACTGAAAGCCATTGCTGGCCATACATTATACTTATTCTCCGTCAAACTGATTATCTAATCAATTTATTGCAGGATACCAACTCTTTCACTGACAAATCCCGGAAGAAGTATATTCTTTATGATATAAAACTTATTCTGTTGAATATTTTGAAATTAATTTGACT